>CAIGRN010079173.1:0-10040 GCA_903798345.1 Fraxinus anomala
AAAAAAAAAAAAAAATAGCATCACAAATTGCAATTTTTAATCCTAGCATGGACGATAAAGACATGCTCGTAGGAGATGTTTTTACTATACAGGGTGTAAATACGACCCGGATGAGACCATTATATTGAGAATTTCTTCTTGTTGACCACTCCATATGAATGGAGAAAGTTATCTAGCTTGGTCTATATAAAAAGTAAGGCACTTGCCAAGTTTGATGAGGACGACATGCATGTGAGAGATGTATTCAATATGCATGAATTTAAAGATGGGAATATAATGCACTTGCAAAATTTGATGAGGATGATTTGCCATTGGGTTTAATATGGCACTTCAATCTACCTATCTTTCGTGAACTTGATGTGAACGACTTGGGTGAAGCTTTGAATTGTAGAATGGCCATTCAAACCGAGGAGATAACCACCAAGGAAGAAAAACATGAAAAGCATGAAAAATTAATTACAAACAAACCAAACAAAGAAGTAGCAATTAATGAAACTGGAATAACGCACAATCTTCTGACTTCATTAATTGCCCAACAATTGATTTTGGGATTAAATTTGACAATGATGTAAAGATCTTCATATTTATGTTTGAATTGGGTGGAGTAGAAGACTTGTACTGTATTGAAGGGGGCAAGGTACAAGTTTGGAGAACAAGTGAAGAGTGTGGCAAAGTTAACCGAAGAAAGCTAAGCAATGCATCAAAAGCTCTATTCAAAATACCTTGAAGCATCGTTGCAAAAGTCTGACTAGACCATAAATGTGCGTTTATTGTGAGACAAACCAATTGTCTCAACTTTTTATTTATTATGCTTTTGGTAATTGCATTGCATGTAGTGAGTTAGGATTACATTTAGTACTAGGTTACGCCTAATTATTTTTTTCTAGTATTCTATATTTTAGGGTAGTATACCTAGCATCACCATCATGCGAAATTGTCTCATCCCATGTTTCCAATAAAATAATAGGTTTAACTCGTGTGTTCATAGTGGTATTTGATTCTCCTTTCTTTTTTCTGGTATTGTGAATTTATTTTACAAAGCAAAAATAGAAGGGAAAAGGCAAATAGAAGAACATGCACTATTGCTGAGAAATTTTAATATACAAAACGAGTAACGCTAACTTTCTTAAGCCTATTTTGCGCACACATTAATTAAAACTTATATTTTAAGTTTCGGGGTGGAACTTCATCATTTGTATATTTGCTTGTTTGCTTGATTTTTATGTTAAAAATGCATTAAAAAAATTGAATATTTTAATAGATTTGTCGGTTAATTGAAAAGTTAAAAAAAAAAAAATATTTTATTGTTTTGTGTGTGTTTGTATCAGTTGGATAGGGTTATCCACTAATTGATGAGTATTCAAAACTGTTGATGATTCGTGAATTGTGATTAGTTGATGATTTTTTTTTTTTCTAGTCTGATACTTGATCATGTGAGATTGTATTAATTTGAGCACAATAGTCATGACAATCATTGTGTCTTTGGATTGGTTGCGTTGGCAGACTATGTTGCAAAACAAGAATCATATTATATAACACAACCACTTAACATATTGAAATGATTAAGTTTGGGGGTGTTTGATTCAGTATTGAAAACTATTTGGATATGTTCAATTTTGTGCTTATTGAATACTTATGCAGAGCGTTTTTAGCTAACATGCGGAATCTAAGTAGAAATTGTACGCTAGGGGTTTGATATCACTTACTTATCCAAAATAAATAAATAAAAGGTATTGCACTATAGTGACAAGTAGGAAAAAGTTACTTATATTGTTATGCGAAACTATCTTCGAGTAATTAGAACATATTCATCACTAATATTTAGGATATGATATGCAAGAAGAAAAAAAGACTCTCTACCATATAGAGTGAAAAGTACCTTTGAAAATCAATGAAAAGATCCTACTAAAAGAAGGGACGATTGAACTTTTTATTTTTATTTTTTAAATACACCAAAGTGTGTTGAGACGGTGAAAAAATAATTATAAGCATTATTTCTATCTTGCTTAGTCTTGTTGAAAAAATAATTATACACCAAAGTGTTTTTAGATTTCTCGTGAGATTATTAGTTTAGGTGAAGCTTGGAGTTTGATACACTTCAAATTAGGGATAGTCTATCACATGTCGAGGAGTTACTTCCATTGGTGAAATCCAACAAAATTTGAGCGTGAAAGGAATGAGTGATGAAATCAACCTTAGAATAAACATTCCGTTTGAAAGATTGCAAAATAATTAGGACGTGTGCATCCAACGAGAAATAAAGGGAAATATTTGACTATTGAGGGTCGAAAAAGTAACCAAATTAAAAAACATGATATTTGATTGACTATGCATACACATCTATCGAGCATTGAATATATAAAAATTAGCTTTAGTTGCATTACTTGTGATATTTTGTGAATTGTCAATAGTTTCGTTACTTAATACGGGTTCGCTAAAAGCTATCTAATGCATATGTTTGGTTACATGTGTGTTTAATAGATAATCTTACTAGGAACAAATAAGAATTTAAGTTTGGGGTGTGATAAGTGCTATTAAGCACTTATTTGGGGCTTCTATACTTGCTTATTTATGATTAATTGAGTGAATATCTACCTAGTTTAGTTTTAAATATGTTAATTGTAGGTAAATCCTCGATTTGAGTGCACTAGATGCAGTTGATGTGAAAAAAATATTTTTGAAGCTAAATTGGAGTTGATGCGGAGAAATTGAATATCAACCGGATTGCATATGCTCATTTGGAAGTAATAAAAGAGCAATCGAAAGAGATTCAAAATTTCAAGAATTAAATCCAACATTTGAAAAGTTTAGGGACTTAATTATAAACTTTCAGAACTTGCACAGGACCAATTACAGATGATTGATTAATTGGAGGACCAAATTATGAAGATTTATAGAAAAAAAATTGAAGGTGCAAAGAAGAAAAGACTGAGAGACAAAATCAGGGGCCAAAGTGTAACATTGGGAAAATAAGGCTGCGACAGAACAAGCCAAACCTGCAGGACCAGATTGTAATTTTGTAATGCTGTGTGATCGTACCACTTTGTACGGTGCGATCGCATAGTTGATCAATCCCAACCAGAAAAAAAAATATTTCCTTGTTTCAATTAATCTCTCCTTTGGAAACTAATTGGGGGCACATTTTTTGACATAATTCTTGCTCCATTATTATTATGTTCTTACATCTACAGACAAAAAAAGGGAGGACGCTAGGAGGTTCTTGTACATATATCCCTTATATTTAAGAGAGCTCTTGGAGGCAAAATTCAATAATTCTTGTGTGATATTTTATAATTTTAATTGGTGTTATTTTAATATTATGATTCTTGACTTTATATATAGGTGATAGAATAATGTTAAATCCTATATTTCGAATTCTTTATATTGATTCTATGATTTTGACATTAGCACTTGATTGGCTTCAATGTTTGTTACGGTCCTAATGTTTTCAATTTTGACCGCTAATTGAATTGATTTATGATTCTTATTGACGTTTGGGAGAAGAAAATAGGAATTTAGCATACATAACAATCATTGTCTATATTTTACAAGATCTATATAGATATTCATGTGACTTTAATGCATCTTTGCATGTAGGGGTGGGCGTGGGTTGGGTTGGGTTGGGTTGGGTCAAGTCAGGTCATCTTTACAAGATCTTTGCATCTTTGCATCAAGTGCACTAATAGCTTAGACATATCCCTTACTCTCATTGAATTTCAGAGCAGTCTCGGTCAAAAACCTCTCCCAAGATTCAAGGTGGTCAGATAAAAAATCTTTTGTTGCCACCTTTGAAATTCAAGTCATTGGATTTCTTCGATTTTCCCCATATTTAATCAAGACAATCACGGCAAGCCACTTGTTTGAGCCAAAATTTGGCTCACAACATTACTTGACAATTTAGCCACTGCTTGGGCCACAACAGAACTTGACCCTTGAGCCATAATCTGGTTTTCAGCAGCCATAGTTTGGGTGACTCCATGTCGGTTGATTCGGTTACCATTTCTAAAAATAAAATGAATATTAGTTTATGAAATAGTGATACAATTTCAGAATAAAATAAATTTATTTTTATTATTGTAGAAGAACAAACAAGAAGTAACTGTGCAAAATACGTAAATCTAATTTAAAATTACAAAAGGAAAGAAAATAGCAAATCGAGGCTTGTGTAAATACACTGTTCTTAAAATAGATTCGCTCTCTCACCGCATGTGCTCGAGGAATTAACGAGCGTTTATTTCCCGGAATACAATAGAAAAACCAGTAGAATCTATACACAGCAAAATGTGGACCCACCTGAGGGGCTATTTTGGTCCATTTGGTCAAACATTTGTGTACGCATGTTACGCCCACACACAAGTTCAAGGTTCGAAGTTCTGATTCGGTCCTTAATTTGCACCTCCTTATGCACGCACATGGAGAGAATTTTTATGCCACACATGATTACACTATTTCAAAGTGTAATCATGTATAAAGTGGTATTTGCTTTCATCATTTTCCTATGTGGTACAAAATTTAAAAAAATTTCTCTCCAACACAAATATATTTCAATTGGTACACTTTGAACTACAATTTCTCATTCATTTTCAAGCATCAATTTTGATAAATTTATGTATGATTTTGATGTTCTCATGGAGGAGAACACAAATCAACATTAATCTTCTAAAATGAACGAATGGGTCCCACTCAAAATTGTGCCAAAATTATCTCGGCAAAGCCATTTTTTTCTAACGGACTGAACGGAGAATTGAAGTGAGGGACCAAATATCTGTAGAATGAAAATAGCTTAACATTACGATCACACTGATTTAATATGGTGCGATTCACAATGCATCAATTTCCATTAGTAGGCACGTTCACTAAATCATGTGAACCGGTGCACTATGCGATCACATGGTGTTAACGCGAGGAAAAATTCTACTCTCCTACTTCGACTCAACTTATGATTGTACACCACTTGGGGTTCGGTTATAGACCTAATTAGAGGTTCATAAATAGTTTTCACTCATTCTTTCAAATAGTGACCCATTCTTGAGGCAAATTACATAGATTCACACATAAATTCTTGAGGCTTGGAGCCAGGTTTCATTCATTCTTTCAAAGAGTGATCCATTCTTGAGGCAAATTACATAGATTCACACATAAATTCTTGAGGCTTGGGCTCTAATTTGGGATCTGAAGGCGTATATTCATTGATTTGTATGGAGATTTACAATTATAAGGAAGAGATTGAAGATCTACGGTTGGAATTCGTGTCGCAAAGATCAACAATAGTTCTTTTCTTAGTTCGTTGTAATTTTTTCTTAGTTTAAGCTTTTAGGAGATTGATTCAATGTGAGATCAAATCAGAGAAAAGTCGTGTATTTCAAGTTTCATTGTGAGGAAAAAAAAAAACTTTATTCCAATCTGCAACGGTTCGTTTCTGAAATTATTACATTATGGCCCATAGCTTCTAATGTACTCACAATAGAAAACAAGTGTCCTAAGAAGCAACTTTAAGTGAAGAAATAACAAAGAAGAGTATCCTAACTAGCAACTTCATGTGAACAATAACCACTAATTACTGTGCATGGATTTTCACTATCCTGCTTTATAATTGTTATTGCAATTAGACGCTATTCTCTCTTGAAGTTGCTCCTACATAGGTACACACACCCTTCATACATACATTTCATCACAACTCATGCTGAATTCACCAGGAAAATAATCAAGCCCCCTTTCCAAAATCTGATCTTGATCAAACGGTGGAAAAAATATATCATCAACTAAATAGTTGTTTGGTTTTGTATGCATTTCCCTCCCAGCAGTCTGATCATCAAGCAGTAAACCAAGAATGGATTCGTCTTGAAAGTTTGTACTAGGGTTGTTAAAAGAACTCTTGAAATTGCCAGAATTCTGCAAATCCTTGCCATGAAACTGATCTAATGAGAACCATTCAGCAAAGAGAATTTTGGGTAAATTAAAATTCTGGGCTCCATTTTTTTGTTTATTAGATTGATCTATATCCATCAATGATCCTTCCATGTGTTCAAATGAGTCCAAACTTGAGTTTTGAGTAGTCGACTTGGGGGAAGAAAATGAAGAGCTCACATTTTCCATTTGCCCACCTGTGGATTCAGGTTTCGCCTGAGTTTCAGTACTTTCATATAGTTTTGCTACCTTTTTCTTCAGATAAGAATGCCAGAAGTTCTTTATCTCATTATCAGTTCTTCCAGGCAAATGTTGTGCTATTTGAGACCACCTGAAAGCCAAAAGTAACAAATGTTATTCCTTGTTCAGAAGTGTTTAATGATTTATGTCATGTTTGGTACAGGGAGAATTCGACAGGAAATAGACAGTGAAACTTTATCACATGTTTCTATTTTTTAACCATGTTTTAATACGTTTATCTAGTTCGATAGGACTCAACAGTGCAACTTATGAGTTTTATCACGTTTATCTAATTCATGGAAGCATATCCTAAAAATTGCCAAGAAATTATAAATTCACTCAAGACCTGTCTAGTGTGATAGACCATGTAGTATGCATACGAATAAAAAATAAGTTAAAATCTTGTTTGTTGTCCCGGAGTACCAAGTGCCAAATGTGATTTAGTTTCTTACTTGTTGCCTAATATTTGATGAAGGGTTAGGATTGTCTCCTCCTCTTCTGTGCTGAACGTTCCTTTCTTTAATCCTGGCCTTAAATAATTGATCCACCTTAATCTGCAGCTCTTTCCATTCCTATGTAAACCTGCAAGCAATAAAATGATAGGATAAAAACCAAAAAATAAAAGAAAAAAATAAAAATAAAAAAGTCAACTTCAATGGTGCCTTTTAGCCTTTAATATAAGATATTAAACAATCATTTATTTCATTAGAAGATATCAAATTTTAACACAAAATTCTATTGGTATATATTGGCCTGTAGCAGCCACCCTACCAGTTCCCCAAAAAAAAAATCCAAGTAGTGTGACAAATTAACGAATTCGTATGAGATGTACGGTCATCATTCGTCGAAGACTTCTTCATTTTTAATTTTATCAAGTTCTTTAACTGGACCAATGTGTATTCAAAGTCAATAACTCGTAAACATGAATGAACCGAAGGATGGTCCTATCATAAAATGACATGTAGCATAACTAAAGGTTATAATCATGGGATCACACTGATACTCCTATATGTATACAAATACGCTTAAAACCGAGATGATGATGTTGAAATTATAGGAGTTGTTAAGGATTTTGACAGAATAGACGGCAATAGCACATAAGTGCTGGAGCGATGAGAAATGTGATGTTTTCCAGGGCAGAGACAGCCAGCATAAAATTTTGTCAAATCCTATCATATGCTGTATGTGGTTACAGATTCTTGTAGCTAGACAGCATTGACTATGTTTATCCCGAATTTTCGAATACAGGAGTTCTTGAACATGCACTATGCTAACATACGGCAGACTACGAGATTAACTCACCAGCATTGAAGGGAACCGAGCTCCAGCAGCCATGGCCGCGTTTCAGGATATAGTTTCTAAGTTTCTGATCTTCATCTGGTGACCATAATCCCTTCTTGTGCTTGATTTTAGGCTTATCATCTGGTTTGTACCCCATTTTTAAACACCTAGAGTATATGATTTTTCTTTGTGTATATATGTGTGTGTAAGAGATCAGAAGGGAAAACCGGGAAGTATAGAGAAATGAGACTCAATCTGAGGCTAGCATGCTCGGTCTCAAGAATTTAAAGAAAGGAAAGGTTGAACGTGTTATAATTTAAGAAACAACACTCTTGTCATTAACAAACTCTTTCTGGCATAAAGAATTGAAGTAACAAAAAGAAATAGTATATAAACTGAACCTTTTTATCATTTATTACTTCCAGTAGTTATTGACCTTTAGGAGTTGGAACCAGGTGTCCCCCTCCAGGAATTTTTATGGGAGTCAAGATTGACTAAAGAAAGAGTCTATTTCTATTGGTTCTTCGTATTGTGTCATTAAGCAGGCTTAAACCTACTTGACAGGCACCACCAACTGTGCCTGCTCCTGTTGGAAGAATAACTTGATCACCATTCGCTAGTAAATAGTTATAGTTTCACCTTTGGCATGCTCCATAAGGTCGTTAGGGTAAACACCGGACAGTTTTAGAAGTTAAAAATAGTATTCAGTATTGCATATGAGGCATGTCCTTGATATACACCAAATATATTAATAATTTCAATAATATGTCCAGAATTAGAAACTCTAATTTTATATCACCAGGCATCAAGAGCCAAAAAAAAGAATAAACAAAATTTATAGAAGTTCGTCTTAGTATCAAACAACAACCTCGTCCGCTGTTTTAATAATTTACTATGATAAAAAGAAGTTTGTAAGAGAAAAAAATCGCACACCCTAATACAAAACTCTAATGACATCTTCCTTTATATACAATAGATTAGGACAAAATCGAAATTATGAAGTCAATCCAATTACGGATTCAACACAGCAGCAATAGTTAGGCCATACAACTTGACATAATCCACCATACTAGATTTGTTCGCTTATTATCAATTTTGAAGTGTCGGAAAATAATTCATGTAGCAGAAGAAATGAGGGAAAGAATGCATAACATGTAAGTAGATAGTTTTCGTAGTTCTTCGAAGTAGAAATTCTCAAGCAGCACAAGGCATTTGGCATACGATTTAGGTAGTTAAGAACAAGTCATGTGTAAATCTAAACCAAAATAAGCCCTTTTTACCATAGTTTTTATCCCGTAAGAATTGAAACAATAATTCATCTTTTAATTACTTATTATTGAGTTGGATAAAATCCAATCATTTACTAATCATTGTTGAAATTCAGCTAATCTTGTTTGTCATGCTACAATATAAAATACAATGACACAATTAATTAATTGGATTAGTGAAAAAGACAATTATATCCTTATGGTGTTCCTAACTGGCACATAATGTTTTCAAGTCAACCAATTTCCTGTTTATCTAAGAAGGATTACGAATAAACTTTATTTTTATTCCCTAAAAATCATAAAAATATTTAAATATATTATACGTGTTATATGTTCTTTGGCAATCACTTGCTATGCAAAAAATAGAAGATAATTGAAGATCGTGAGGCTTGATATTTCCATGATTCAGATGACTTTAATCATGCTAATATCTTTTAGAATATTACTATGATTCTTCTATCTATCAACAACTACATGAATTGCGTGGTGAAAGTAGCAGACTCGAGGTTTGAATTTTTTTGACAGTAATACTATTTCATTTCCATCTAAAAAGATTAATTTTTTTTTTTCCTTTATCATTTAAATATCCCTCCATAAATTAGCATTTAGTCGACTCGTGTCATTGCATCATATACATAATTCTTTCCCAATTTCATTTTTTACACAACAATATATATTCTTCTCTTCTATGAAGCTTTCTCACACACAAGAAAAAATTCATCCGCAATAGATGCCAATAAATTTGTGCACGAATACTTTAACAACTTTTTAAGTTGCAAAAATACCCCAATGGAAAATCTTTATTTTTTAGCTATAAATAAAATTTTTGGTTTTTTTTTTTTTTTGTTTTTACTTATTGAACAAATTTGGTTAATTATAATAAAGCAATTAAAAAACAATTACAAGATCAAAAGAGTTAAATAACTATTTTCTAAATTTTTCAATATTTTATTTACTTACTAAGACTAATTTATATTGATTTCTGGTTATAGTTAAGAAAAACAAGATTATAATTTTAAAATTTTATACAAAAACATCCTTTAAAGCTATTTAATGAAAAAATCAATAATTAAAAATGGTACGTAATATATAGGGTTTAATTTATTATTTCAGTTAAGCGTATTTTTTGTCTACTTAGCTATTTATAATGTCATTTTTGTAAATTTTTCAGCAAAGGGCGTTTCATTATGTAAAATGTAGTAGGTAGAATGTAAATTTTTTAAATGATCTTTAGAGTGTAATTGCAGCATATATAGAGTGTATGTTGTAAATTTCCCCCTTTATATCTTTCGCTTTTACCATTTTTCTGACCTACCTACCAACAGATATATATATATATATATA
>CAIGRN010079191.1:0-13908 GCA_903798345.1 Fraxinus anomala
CAACTAATGACTAATTAATTGAAAAGCAAACTAAACCATAATAAATATCCACGCATTCAAACAAATTAATGTCAAAATAATTAATTAATACTAAAAATTTCAAAATAAGGGATCATCTATATCTTTAGCAATGTAAAAATCTAGCATAGCATAATATTGAAATTAAACATGTAAAAGTGGAACGAAATCACCAAAAATTGACGAAACGTGATTGATTTTCCAATTAAAGTTGCCCAATCTTCCTTGAATTTCCAGCCACTGTTCGAGTGTATGTGCGTGCCAAAAACTTTGCAATTTCTGTTCCAGTTTTCATTTCCTGGCTACGGTAGTTTTTTTTTTTTTTTCCTTTTCCTCAATGCGTTATTGGCTTCTGCGTGTGTACATATAATTCCTTTGAGCCGCCAATGTGGTGTAGTGTAAAAAGAACTCCAAATGGTAATTTAAGTTTTAATCCAATTGCAAGTCCACAAGTGAGGCCCATTAATAACTTTTTTTTCTAAGTCCTCAATTCTTTTAACATAATGCAATTCAATCCTTGATTCCACTTAATTGTGCAAGCCAATTTAATCCCCGTACTTTGAATTTTGCTATTCGTCGCCACTTTTCGCTTCCTTCCTTCAATTCCTTTTACATTCAATGAATTTGACCTATTAAACATAAAATGTAACAATTTAGAATATATTTTGTTAATAGAACTATCAAATGTCGTTATTTTAAGTCCCGAATAATGTAAAAATTATGCTTATCACTGTGTCTCTGTCGATTGATATGATGTTTATGATCTTTCTAAAGATGCCTTGAATAGCCCGTGGCTCTCCTCCTCTAGTGATGCAGTGAGTAGCCACTACAGAAATTCACTCAATCCAAATGTATGAAAGACCGAGTCATTTAGCTAGTAAAATCCCATCTAGAATAGTCCTGAGCTCTGCTTCTAATATCATGCACGATCCGTACGAAGTTGTGAAAGCCCTAATACATTGACCTGCATGATCTTTGATGATGCACGCTTTCTTCTTATCATTTCCTTCATTCTTTCAAAAGGATTTGTGGGTCTCTATTTTACTTAATCTATTCTGCCACCATTGTTGTCACCTCAACTACTGCTCACTATCATCCATATTTCGAAGAAGGTTCGTAAACCCTAAGTAAAAATTCTTTTGTTTCTATATAATTATTAGTGTGTGCTTTCTATTTTGTGGGTATTGTACGCTTATCTGGACCTTTAAAGTAGATTAATTATTATTAATTTTGATGAATTATAGCTTAATTCAATATATAATTCATTTTTAGGAGAAACATGAGGCTAAATGAAGGAATTGAAAAAAAAAATAAGAAAAATACGTTAAAATGGACGAAATTCGGAGTTCAGAGACTAAATATAAAACTCTCAAAACATTACTCGGGCTGCATATTGATGATTGGAGAGTGCTAAAAGTCAATTGGATACAAAATAAAGGCAAATGCATGAAAAATAATGAAATATGACCAAGATGCATATTATGGAAAGTTCGGGGACCAAATTAAAATTTTGGAAAAGTGCAACCTTCCTCGCATGCACGCATCCCAAGAATGAAAGGCAGAGGTCAAACTTCTCTAGAGATGCAAGCGCGAACCCATAGGCGACATGCATGTGGTGCTTTTTTGGGCTGACATGTTAGTTTCCTTTTACGACACACTATTTTCGGAATGAAATCTTAACCATCTATTTTACCTAATTGAGGTTGCCATTGATGAGACATACCACATTAGAGTGTAAAGAAGAGATATAGCACAAAAATCAAGGCAATTAACACACAAAGATTGAAGAATCAAAGCTTGGTTCCAAGATTCAAAAAGAGAAAATGGACTTCTAATATTTCTTTGTTCTTAAACGTGAATGATGTCAAATCAATTCTTTTTGTGTAATTCACATGGGAATATAGTAGGCTAATTATTCTCATCTATTGGATGAAGATGAAATCTTTTCTTATATTTTTTAATTTAAGACAAGTAGTTTAGTTAAATTCTTATTATTCTTGATTGATTGATATTGCATGCTAAATTTCATTATTTGATTGTCCTATCACCAATTTAATATATGATTGCTTGTTATAGTATTGTAAGGCTCACAATAGATTTAAAACACTGCAAAGTTAACGCACAAATAATAGATGTTAGGGATAACATATGTGGAATGTGCAATCTCTTTGACAATCGTATGTTTGAATGTGTTCTACTCATAAGAATTTGGACTAGGAATAGAATTAGGTCGTGTGTAGAGTAAACTTAATTTTCTTGAAAAAGAAAGTTAAATACCATAGGATTATTGATTGTCAAGAATGCATGAATAAAAATAGAATACATAATCGAGAATTAAATTAGATAACAATAAGTGTATTCGTAGTACAATGCACTCATTCCACACAAATAAAAACCAACGTTTTACATATTTCTTAGAATAACATACGATAATTACAATTCACAAATCTATTTTGTTACATACTTTGAATATGATTAGAAACTAGCACATTTTAATTGAAATTTATTCGTCATGGTACGATACATATTACTCATCACATATTACTTGTTAACAATCTCGTATGCTTGCGGGATTTACACAAACAAGTTTTAATGTTGTTTTGAGAAATAAATTAAGTTTTTTGTTATAAACTAGGGAGAAAAAGAGAGATGAATGAGAAAAGTCAATAGAATTGTGTGTATTATAATAAGAACCAAAGCCCCATATATATAGGGAAGAATTAGATATACAATGGTAATAAAAACTAGGGCTACAAAGGTATAATTGTTATTTACTAATAAACATATTATTTACAATACTCTATCTTGAATGACACATTACAAAATGGCTTCCTCGTTAAAACCTTGAAAAGAAAATACAGTTGGACAAAACATGATCGAAGGAAAGGAATAAAGTTATTTTCCCTAATTTCAATTTTTGTATCAATTCCTCATTGCCTTGTACGTCATTGTCTTCAAATAATACTATCTGCGTACGAGATATTTATCAACATTTGATAATTGTAATAGCATGATGATTTGAAAAATAACTTTTGCGGATCTTTTCGGGAGTCTCATACATATTAGAGTGTTATTTTGAGGGTAAATATCCTTTAGATTATGGGTATTCATTACACAATATGCCTCGTTGAAATTTTATTAGGAAAATCCCGTGGGAAAAATCCTAATGAAGTGAAAAATAATAGTACATTATTCTTTTCAGTACATTACAAAAGTTGTCTCGTTAAAAACCTTGCCAGGAAGATTCAATAGGACAAAACTTTGGTCAAGAATAAAGAGTACAACGTGTATTCATTCTCTCTCATAATAATATTACTTGAATTATATATTTCGGGAATATTAAATCTTTCAAGGTAACAATAATAGCAATTCCAGATGAGTTGGCTATAATCAAATTTATTATATGTATATCAAATTTCATGTATTATGAGACTAATAAAATAGAGACTTGTGATTACATTTAGCCATGTCAACGAGCCAAGTCGAGCCTCAAGCTGAAACTTGAAGCTCGGGCTCGACTTGAGCAAAACAGGTCCGAGCTTTTTTGGGTCTGAGCCGAGCCGAGCCGAGCAAAAGTTTGGCAAAAAAATTAAGGCTCTACCCGAGCCTTAGCAGGACTAGCGGAGCCGGTTCGATTTTATTTTCTCTCAGTAGGCAGTAAAAAATAGCTACTTGCGCACAGGCACAGCATTTTTGCTGCTTACATGCACAGGCAGCTGCTATTTTAATTTAATTGGTTGTTTTTTAACTGGCTGGCTCGAGCTTCGGCTCGACTTTTTCTGGGTCGAGCTTGAGCCCCCCAAGCCGACGAGCTTTTTTGTCATTCTTAATTACATCCATCATATGGTAATTTTTCTATTTATACAAGTCTTATCGAAATTCATTATATATAGAGCGTACATTGCATATTACGACTTTATTTTTCTATTTTAATTTTACATAAACATATACTTTTAGGTGTTCGAACTGAAGATTCAGAAACTTCGATTTCATTAGTAAATTCAATTTGCTAGAATTGTTTCCATTTACTTGGCTAATTATTTTCTCGATCAGTATACTTCGACGAATTTATTTCGATTCCTTGCTATTCATTTATAATGCAGTACATCATTTACAAAAGCGTTGTCGACAACTTTGCCTTTTTCGATTCTATTTATTTTACATAATGACATAACTTATGAGATATCTCTATTTTCAATATATCAAGTATCTAAACCTCTTCTGGCATTTTAGAATTTGTTATGTTTAAATACTTATAAAAAGTATATGCCTCCTTAATTGGACCATCTTTACTAATTACTCTATTTTTGTTTGGAGATTTTTTTTTTTTTTTTGTTAGAATCAAATATCATCACAATTCAGGCATACCATAAATTTATTAAATATAATATTAACTAATTGTCCCTCAGGACGTTAATTCAAATTGGAGCATTTAAAGATGATGTGTGAGATATTATTGATCTCATTAGTCAGTAAATACATCCAAATAAATTATCTTTCGAACTTCTGATTTAAATTACCTTTTGCAATATTTAGATAAAGATATATTTGTACATTACTTCCAATTTCTTAATTCCTTCCCCCAGTGCTGAAAGAATCCAATTAAATGGATAATCAGCAAATCGCTTTATAAAATATCACCCGTTAGAACTTGGGATATTGTATAAGGGTGAAAGCTATGCATTTCTTCTTAGCGTTCTTTACTTTTCATCTCAGTGCAATGTGGTGGATTATTGTACATATATTACACTATCAAATAAATAGATAAAGAAGTCAGGCTTTGACAATAAGCCATTATAATAGAAAGAACTATGATATTAACATGATGCGTAAAAGCATAACTATGATGTTAGCATGATGCGTAAAAGCATTTCCTAAACAAAAATGGGAAGTACTTATTCTCAATTGAATTACTTGGAAGCGTTTAACAAACATTAATGTTAAACCATTTATCGACATCTCAACTAACACTTATTAAAAATTTGAGATTTAGGATTACTAACATTAACAAGACACATCGTCTTGATTGTATAATCTGAAAATTATGCTCATAATTTAAAATTTAAACAGTAATTTTGCAAACTTCAGGTTGCAAACACAATGCAATCATTTAGTAAATGTATCAAATCTACTATACAAATAATATCTAGTTGGTTGTTGTGGAAGATGATGGGACCTCATACATCACCCTAATTAATTTAAAAATATAGGAAACTCAGCCCGTATTAACCTAGTAATGGTTAATAACCAATAATAGAGAGAACAAATATCAGAATGAAATTCATTAGAATGAAAAATCTTCTAGCTATTTGTGAAATGTCCATTTGAATTTTCAATTTCGTATTATTATTGATCCAGTGATAGTCTAATTGGTCATGTCAAATAATAATGCATATAGTGATTGAACTTATGGTTCAATATAATGTTTGCCATTTGAATAGCTATTCAATAAAGCAAAAAAAAAAAAAAAAAATCAATTAATTTCGAGAAATATGATTAAATATTATATAATCGCATAAACATTAATCAAGTAGTCAAACTAATCAATGTCAACATGATGGAGTTTTATATTTTCCTTTCAAGATAAACATGAATTCAAAGTATATAATCTTCAAAGCATATGCTACTTCGAGAGCACATTGTACTTTATTATTACTTATTCATAAGCAATATGTCAATGTTTTTCTAAAATAACAAAAATTATAATTTATATTTTTCAGGAACAATCACATATGATAATAATAAATTATACAAAGATTTACTTTTCAAGAGTAAAACATAATTTATGTTAAATTGTATTTAATTTTACTCTTCGAGAGCAAATAAGATCTAACTAGAATATATGTAAATAATAGTGTGCTACTTCAACAACAACAATATTTTGTAATATACTGATACAAGAGTACTAAATTTAGAAACTATCCTACGTATTAAAAAGAATAAGAACATCATAATTATAAGAATGAAAAACGTGAATCAAAAAATTAAATACGATCCTGAAAAATTTAGGAATATTTATATTGTGGCTGCACAATTATATATGGTGGCTGCACAATTTAACAATTAAATTGCGGCTATCAAGTGCATTAAAGCTTTGGATTAAAAAAAAGTTTGTATTGGGTGTAAATCAATTACCAAACATATGATTTTTTATGAATTTATATACGAAAAAATCATTATGCAAATGTAAAAGATCAATTTTGCAGTCACAAATACGGACACAATCATTATGCATACCCAATCATTTACCGACGTAAAAAATCAATTTGTGCAGTTTTTTTTTTTTTTTTCTTCAAACGAATTGTTTATAATTCGGTGGAAGATTTGGCTTCAAACGAATGGATTGCAGAATTAATGCAGTTGGTGTCGTACATGAAAAAAAATGAGTGGCATGAATTGCAGTAATTCATGCTGCAATTCATGCATATATATATATATATATATATATATATATATATATATATAGATCATATGTCACAAAATTAATTTCGGTACATGTGACATATGATTATGCTTATAAAAGTTTTGACCTTTTAAGAAAATCGTACCGATAACGTATTATAAATTAAAGAGAAAAAGACAGAAGTCAATAGAATTGAATATATTATATTGAGAATCAAAATCTCGTATTTATAGGTAAAAATTAAAAATACAGTAGTAATAAAAACTATGGCTGTGTGAGTATAATTGTCATTCACTAATAATTATATTATTTACAACATTATTAGTTGTTTTAGATTTAAAGTTTTTATTTGTTCTAGGACACATTAAAGGAAATAATTCTCTTGTTTCGCTCTTTTAGGTAATATTAGTTTTTGCAAGATTCTAACAATATCGAACTTCTTTCGATAAATCCCGAGATTGAAAGAGCTCTTAGAAAACGAAGAAGATCATACAAAGAGAAGCAAGAGGAATGGAAAAAAATAAAAATCAGAATCAGGTTCAGAATCCATTACTATTACCTCGACCAGCTCAGTCAAGGGCAATTGACAATGTGGAGAAGTTTTAGTTGGGGATTATGTAAATCTCATGACTGCTACTATGCAACCACCCATCATATATCTACATTTTGGGTAGGCCAACTTTCATATCAAATCGACGTTATCAACTAATTTTAAAGTCATCAGCACATCAAGTTCTTTGAAAACCATTTGAAAATTCGAATGAACACATACAAGCCTTCTTGATGTTTTGCGAAGTAATAAGTCATGAAGGTATGTCAACAGACGCTTTTTGAATGTACATATTCCCTCATAATTTAAAGGATGGAAAACGAGAATGGCTACGCTCATTATTTCCTGAGAGCATCGTTTTGTGGAACGACATGGTACAAAACTTTACCCTGAAATTCTTTTGACCATCTCGAATTCATCAAATCGGGTATAAGATTTACACTTTGAATCAGAAAAATATTGAGAAGTATCCAAAAGCGTGGGAAAAAAATCAAAGATCACTTTAGAAAGTGTATCAATCTGAACATTTCTAAAAATGCCCACAGTTTACATCTTCTATTCAGGCTTGTGGCCTGAATATCGTAACATGGCCGATGTTTCTACATGAGGATCAATGATGAATACGCCCATAGATAACGCCTATGATCTTTATGAGAAAATTGTAGGAAATTAGTCTATATGGCCAATAGATATGGAAAATGCCAAGGAAAACAATGGGTATTCACAAAGTTGACATAGTTATATTATTAGTAGCCCAAATGGAAGCATTGACAAAGACGATAGACAACCTAACTCAGAATGTGAACATGGTATACCAGCTAACATCGATTTGCATAGGCTATTGGACATATCATACCATAGAAAGTTATCATTTGACCTCCACACTTGTAATTTACCTTGAGTAGGTCAGTTGTACACAGAACTTTCAGAGGCAACATGACAACCCCTACTCCAACACATAATCCGTGTTAGAGAAATCACCAAAATTTCTCATATATGATAATAAAGGACAAGGATAACGAGGTAATTTTCAAGCAAGACCACTAAATTCAAGCAGCAACAACAACAACCTAGAAAGTCATTGTTGGAATAATTATTGACACGGTATTTTACCAAGACTGAGACTATTTTTCAAAACCAACATGCTTCTATCAAAAGGTTGGGTACCTACCACGGGCTAGTTAGGATGTAATAAAACAGTAGAGAAAAATCAATTAGATACTGTAGACAGTCCACTTGTTAAGGCAATCATTCTTGTTAACGTATACGTACCTCATATCCCATTTCTGCAAAGATTGCAAAATACAAGTTTGATAAGCATCACACAAATTTTTGGATATGTTCAAAATTACACATCAATACTTCAACATAAGTTACTACCAAAATTTAAAGATCCAGGAAGTTTTATTATCTTTTGTAATATTAGTAACAAACATATAGAAAATGTATTGTGTTATTTAGGAGCAGGTGTCACTTAATACCTTTGTCTCTTTTCAAGAAATTGGGTTTGGGAGAAGCAAAAGCTACTACAATTACACTTCAGCTAGTTGACATATCGATTAAACACTCGAGGGGAATTGTTGGAGACATCTTTGTGAAGGTTGAAAAATTCATATTCTTAGTAGACTTTATCATCCCGGACATGTAAGAAGATAAGGATGTCCCTCTCATTTTAGGTCATCCATGTTTTGCTCCGGCAAAGCTTTAATTGATGTGTAAAAGGGAGACTTGATTTTTAGGCTGAATGAAGAAGAATTGACCATCAACATCTTCAATGCACTCAAATTTGATGATGAACCAGATTCTTGTTATCAAATTGACATTTTGGATAGAGCAGTAATAGAGATTCAAATTCAATCACCCTCAAGATTCGCTTGAGGCTTGTATGGTACATTATGAAGTTCTGTCATCCGAATTAGAAGAGATAAAAGACTGTGTTCGACATTTGGAAGACAATCCTCCATTCCTAAGATAGACAATTTGAGCTAAGTAAGGGCCTACAAAGCTTTTACCTTCTATTCAAAAGGCTCTTATATACAATACCAAACAATCATTAGATAAGATAAGTCCAGTGAAGATAGTGCCAAATAAATTTGGAATTATAGTGGTACCATATGAAAACAATGAGCTTATTCCTTGCACACAATCATGGGTTGGAGAGTTTACATTGACTATTGCAAGCTCAACAACACCAATAGGAATGATCATTGTTTCTTTCCTTTTATTGATCAAATGTTGGAAAGACTTGCTAGGAATTTGCACTACTGCTTTCTAGACAGGTATTTATGATATAATCAGATTCCTATAGCACCAAAATATCAAGATAAGACCACTTCACTTGTCCTTATAGTACCTTTGCATAAAGAAGTATTTTGGGTTTTGGAATGCTAACCATGTTTCAGAGGTATATGTTGCCCTTTTTTTATAGGCGGAGAACATCCGAAGTGTTCATGGATGATTTATTATTATTTAGGTCATCATTCAATGAATGTTTAGGTCACTTAAGGTTGGTGTTACAGTGATGCAAAAAAGACCAACATTGTACTTAACTAGGATAAATGTCACTTTATGGTTCAAGAAATTATTGTTTTGAGGCATTTTATATCAGTTAGAGGTATTGAGATCGAAAGGGCTAAGATACATGTAATAGAGAAGCTACATCAGCCTACTTTAGTGAAAGAGATTAGAAGTTTGTTGGGATATGTAGGTTTCTATCGACGTTTCATCGAAGACTTCTCAAAGATAACCAAATCTCTTTGCACTTTGAAGGAAAATGACACATTTTCAACTTTTCTGAAGAGTTTTTGTTTTATTTCAACACACTGAAAGAAATGTTGATCACAGCTCCAGTATTAGGTGTACCTTACTAGAATTTACCATTTGAGTTAGTGTGTTATGTAAGTGACTATGTGGTTGGAGCAGTTTTGGGTCACCACAAGAATAAAGTTTTACATGTGATTCACAATGCCAACAAGACTCTCGTTGAGGTTTAGTTGAACTACACTACTACAGAAAAAGAGCTTTTTGGCAGTGGTGTTTGCTTTTGATAAATTTAGGTCTTACTTGATTGGATTGAAAATAATTATACACGGATCATTCAGTGCTAAATTATTTGTTCAATAAGAAGGATGAAAATCCTAGACTTATCGGATGGATACTTCAACTACAGAATGAGATAAAGGATAAAAAAGGGTCGTAAAAATTTGGTAGCAAACCATTTATCTCGCTTGGAGTAATAGGAAGAAGATCCTACAGAAGAAATAAATAAAGTATTTCCAGATGAAACACTTTTACAAATCAAGATAGCACGGTGGTTTCAGATTTGGTAAATTAAAAAAATCCAACAAACACGATACCCACGGGGACCATCCCGAACGAGGTGGGTAACTTTGCCCCGGAACGAGTTCGGGGTGAGACGGGTAACGGGCACCCCGCCCCGCCCCGCCCCGCCCTACCCTATTTATTTTTTTTATATATAGAATTCAATACTTTAATTGAAAATTTTCACGAAATTTCATTAGTTCTAATAGAAAATGGTAACTAAAATTATCTAAAAATATATGACAAACAATAAAAATCATAGTTTACCAAATATATTTGAACAATTTAACTTTTAAAAACAAGTAAAGATTAAAAAATATATTATTGTCTCATTCTAATGAATGGGACAATAAAATGAATTATCAAAAACTTAAAAAATAAAAATTAAACGGGATAATAAACGAGGCTAGGGCCGCCCCGCCTTAAACAGGTAATGGGCGGGGAATTACCTGGCGTGGCAGGGGCGGGAAAGGTTAACGTGACCCCGCCCCATTGTCATCCCTAAGTTATTTCTTTGGAGTTTTTAAGTTAACAAAAGAAAAAAAAAACTCAATATTAAAAAATATATTATTGTCTTATTCTAATGAATGGGACAATAAAATGAATTATCAAAAACTTAAAAAATAAAAATTAAACGGGATAATAAACGAGGCTAGGGCCGCCCCGCCTTAAACAGGTAATGGGCGGGGAATTGCCTGGCGTGGCAGGGGCGGGAAAGGTTAACGTGACCCCGCCCCATTGTCATCCCTAAGTTATTTCTTTGGAGTTTTTAAGTTAACAAAAGAAAAAAAAAACTCAATGATCTTAAGCACTACATTTAGGATGATTTTGTTTTTCCACGGACAGGGTTCAAATCAAATTATTCGTCGTTATGAGTTGAATTAAGAACAATAACATTTATTGGAGCATGGTCACTCTTCTCCAAATAGAGGTACTTTGCAGCAAACAAAATTTAAAGTCCTATAACTAAGTTTTTATTAGCTTATTCTGTTTTGGGATGCTTATGTTTTATTCAGAAGTGAATATCTCGAGGAAGAATGAGATGCATTTAAACAACATTTTGAAAGTGGAAATATTCTACGTTTGGGGCATTTACTTCCTCAGACCATTCCTTCTTCATTGGTTAACAATATATCTTGGTGGCTATAGATTAAATATCAAAATAGGTTGAGGCTGTAGCATTACCCATGAACGATGAACAATTTAAGGAAGAATATATTTTCTTAGTACTCCACGAGATATTACAAGTGAAGGCAACAGTTAATGCATCACACGTAGATTGGTCTAAGAAGTTGGTTGACACACTTTGGGCTTACAGTACTACATTCAAAACACTTATTAGCATGTTTCCATATTGGTTGGTTTTGGGATAGCATGTCTTATAACAGTAGACATAAGGCATATTGGGTAACTCACATGCTAAATTTTGATATAAAGTCAACCGGAAAAATATGATCCTTCAACTCAATGAGTTTGATGAATTTAGATTAGGGCATATGAGAATGCTAAGCTGTACAAAGAAAAGACGAAAAGATGGCATGATAGGAAAATCAAAGATAAGGAATTTGAGGTCGGTTAATGGGTCCTAATGTTCAATTCTAGTCTTAAACTCTTTCAAGGAAAGTTAAGGTCAAGATTGTTAGGTTCATTCATAGTTGCAGTTAGACATCCTTATGGAACAATTGAGATGGAGTCTCAAGATCATCAAAGAAAGTTCAATATCAATGGGCAAAGGTTGAAGGCTTAATGAGAAGGTGATTACTCTAATGAGAAGACAATTCTATCACTTGAGAATCTAAAATAGCCTAAATAATAAAGTCGAGTTATAGACTATAAACAAGCGTTTATTAGGAGTCGTCTCAATCCTCTTCCCTTTTTATTTATTCAATTTTTATGCATTAGCTTAGAATTTTTTATATTTTTGTGTGTTTTAGAATGATTTAGGTATCTTCATCCATCAATGAGGTTATTAGGATCATATGTGCATTCATATAAGTTTCATACATGATTTTTATAAAGTTGGGAGCGTCAAAAGCATGAATAAGTGATTTTGTGTGGGAATTGTGATTTTGAAGTGAAAAAGGAGAGTTTGGGGCAAAACTAGACCAAAGGATTGCTTTTCAAGAGTATTGTTGGGTTTCAAATGAATTTTACGTTTTCCGTCACTTTTTAACCTTTTGGGCACTTTTGGCACGAAAGTTGAGGTTTGAGGTCTTTCAAGGGGTCCGAGGAATTAAGTTTTGCATCAAGGAAAAAACCCCACTACTAGTGACATGCGTGCATCGACTTATTGGTCCCACACGCGAGCCTCTATTTAACCAAAATAGTGGCCAAAACACCCATGCCATGTGCATGAATGGCTATGACGTGGGGTGGGTTTTTAAAACCCACACCATACACAAGCATGTAACCAATTTGGAACAAATTTCGGCCACCGCCTAAATCTATCCCAAAATTTTGACAATTTTCACCAAATCAACCCATTTTTCTTCCAATTTCAAGAGAGTTTTCAACTATAGTGCAATCCAACTTCATCTATCAATTATTTCCCACTTTAATCCAAAAATCTTCAAATCCAAGGTACATAGGCTAAACTTCCAAAAAATCAATTTTTTTACCTATTTCTTGCACATTGTTGGAAATGTTTATGGGAAAAATTGATTTTAATTAGTTGGTTTGACCAACTACTTTGGTTGGTCTCATTAGCTGGACAAAATATTTCTTTGACCGGGTGTGTTCTACTCCATGAGTAAATTAATGTAATGTATTTATTTTCTACAAAACAATTTATGGTGAATGAAAAATTAAGGTGAAAAGATGATCACTTAAAGTTGAAATAAACTGATAATAAAAAATTGGTGAGAAATTGAAAAATGACAATCCCACAAAAGAAAACTAGAAGAATAGAAACCAACTCAAGTTTGGGACTTGAGTTTGGATCTCAAGAGGTACCAATAGCCTTTGATGGGGAGAGAACATACAGGATTGAACCAAAATCCATGCGCGCGCCACCGTCACCCGTCCGTCTGACCGACCAACTTAGCTCGGTATGGCACAGGCATGAGTCAAGTTAGTATATATATTTTTTGGTAAAATAATAGTTGAATAATATTATTTAATATAATAATATATTTATTTATTTTCCCCAATTTTTTTGTGCGCGACACGTGGCTTCTTAAAATTTGGCGGTTGACAGTTAAACTACCTATCCAAATGAGTTAAAGACACAACTTTTCAGTTGTTGTGTATTTTGGATACAACTTTTCAATTTCTATATATATATCCCCATATTCGGAATTTTATTCATTCTAAAATCAATTCTAATTTTATTCTTCTTCCAAATTATATTCCTTCATTCCTACATTATTCTATATTTTGCATTTCGGTCTTAAAAGTTATTTTCGTGCATTTTATTTCTCCAATTTTTAGAGAGATCAAAAACGTAAGTATGTTCGTCAGGTCTTATAATTTGGAGTGCTACTATTACAAATCGAGGTCGTTGTATCTTGGGAGACCAGTGTCAGAATACCGACAGCACCAGTGCGAGGCATTATGTCTTAAGGAGAAAGAGTCGAACTCTTATATCGACCTTTATCATTTTATTTCGTTCATTTTT
>CAIGRN010079192.1:0-10678 GCA_903798345.1 Fraxinus anomala
AATTGCATGGAAATGATATGAAGCATTAAGCCCTCGTTTGACAATTATAAAAACAAAATTATTTTTTTCTCAAATTCATTTTCAACCATACATTCTCATAATAAAATAAGTTGCACGTAAATCCAAAATTTCTTTCTACTTTTTAATCATATATCCTTCAAAAAATCACTGTTCTAAAACTCATTTTCCTATAAATAAAAAAAAAAAATCAAACAGGGGCTAAGAGTACAACTGAAAAAAAAATCAGAAAATTCGAGGGTGAAACTTAACTTAGAAAGAGTTTAGGGACTAATTTGCACAATTTTGAAACTTGAGAGAACCAATTTCAAATGATTATGGAGGATTTGGGACTAAATGTGGAAGATTTTGGAGGTTGTAGGATCAATATTGAAGACTGGGATAAAAAAGATCAAAATCAAACGAAAAAGTTGAACCAAAGCGCAGCAATACAAAAATTGAATGGACAAAATTTGACGAAATAAAAAGTTGAAGTTGGGAATTAATATTGCAAAAAGTTGAGGGACTTGTTTTGCAATTAAATATTGAAAAAGAAAAATAAAATAAAGCCCCTATTTGATAGCCTTTAAATTAAAACTTTTTTTTACATACTCATTTTAACCACATTTTCACACAATAAAATATTATGCACGCAAATTCAAATTTTCTTTTCTATTTTTTAATCAAACATTCTCCAAAAATTAAGGTATTGTTCTCTTTGTGTTTCAGTTGTATGTTTTGAGTTTTGAATTCATTTTGGATTTTGTGGTTTGAGTGTCCATTTTGAGATTGTTGAAAATGTGTTTTTTTTTTACATTTTAAAAAATTATTTTGAAAACACCCAAAACGCGTTTTGAAAATTTTGGCTTGATTATAACTAAAAACACCAAAAACGACAAATTTGTCGTTTTGGGTTTTCTTTGTAAATTTTGAATTTGTTTTCAAAAACGCATTTTCGAAAATAGAAAAGAGAACACTGTTTTAGAAAATCGAAAACACGAAACGATTTTAAAATGATAAAAAGAGCATGCCTTAAACTATTCAAAACATTGTTTTTGATAAATAATGGTCACCAAGCAGGGGCAAAGACGTGTAAAAAAAATGATGAAAAGGCATATTAATTGAGGCCCAAATATTCAACACATTAAGCACCTCTTAGACATCTTTAAATTTTTAAAAACATAGTTTTGAATAATATTTTTTGGAGAATGTGCAATTAAAAGGTAGGAAAATATTTTGGGCATATTTTTAGAATCATGGGCTAAGGGACATTCATTCAGATTTCACTGTTTTCCGTGGTCCAACCGCGGCAAGCAAACCACAATGAACCTCGGTTAGTTTGCCAAGTTGCTATTTTTTTTCACTTTTCTTGATTTATTTTGACTCATTTTCGAGGCGCAACTACTTTCACGACTATAAAATGACTTCATCCAGGTCAGAAAAGAGAAGAGAAGGATTCTAAGTAAGATTTTTGGGGAGAAAATACAAGAGAAGACAAATAAGAAACTAGGGTTTTCAAGATTTGGCGTGGAAAAATGTCATTCGAGGTGCAAGATCATCATCTTTTTTCTCATTCTTCCTTAAAATCCAGTGATGTACTCCATATCTTTCTTTTTCTTCTTCTATAATTGTAATAATGATTAGTTGGGACGAACGATTGTAACCTAGTTTTGAACCTTAGTTTTTATTACGATGTTAATTTTGATCTTTAATTAACGCTTGTGGCTTGTTTTCACTTCTTTTCTTCTTGCAATAATTTTTTGATCACCAATTCATTGATTCATGAACGTTAACTAACCAAGAGATATTTTATTTGTTTAGACTATGAAGTAAAAATTGAAATGTGGATAGAAGGAAGATACACTACATACTACTTTTGTGGTCCTCAATTGAATTCTTTTATAGTTGAATTCTCTTGATTAAGGGTTACTCTAATCTACGTAGAGATATAGTGAGTTGGTTTAATTAACTAGGACTCAATTAAACCCGAGAGAGATAAATCAATTAATTTTGAAAAATTCGACTGAATACACATAATTAACTGTTGTCAAGATTTTAGTGATTGAGATTAAAAAAATAACTATGTTGAACTTGTAAATCCTAAAGCTTTTCGTACATTAATTAAAGCCTAAATCAAGACTTTTGAACTTTGTAATTGTTCTTCTTTATTTATAATTTTAGGATCATAATTAAAATCATTTTAGTTGCTACTACTTAAATTGAAGTTAAAAATAGTTAAATCAACATTTAGATAAATAGTCATCATGTGAACAAAATTCGGACTCTTAAGTCCATTTTATTACCTGTTAATCGATATTGTACACTTGTAATAAAAATCACCCAACAAATTTTTGGCTTCGTTGTCGAGGATTCAGTACTATAAATGAATTGAGATGTAAGATTATTTACTGAGGGAGAATTTTGTAGCATTGTTGGTTAAAGCGCATTGTGCTTCATTTTTATCTCAAGGGTAAAGAAGATTGTGCTTCATTATCTTCTAACAGTGTTCTAAAAAACATAAAGTGTAGTTAGGCATGGATGCGAAACTTCAAGCTTTACGAATTTAAGCGAATCTAAGCCGCGCTAAGTATAAAAGAGTGTTTTCTTATTTTTAATAAATTTTTAATCATTTAATAATTAAAATAATACATATCAAATAACTAAAATTATAAATACTATATTTACTTAGTAATTCTTATAATTAGTGAATTATATAAATTTTCAAGTTTTCGAAATGCAAAATTAAACTATTTTCCATAATTTCAATTTTCAACAAGACAAATTCTACTTAATAGATTTATGAGAACTTTATACTTAGTTTTGACTTTTTCAACAAAATAACGAGTCTTAAAATCGTAATTACATATGAAGATAATACCATAATTTAATCTTATTTAACTCTTTATCAAATAAAGTTATTTTTAACTTTTTTACAAATAATTTTTTAAAAAACTTGAAATAAAGATCTAATGAAAAGTTTTTTAAAAAATAAAAAAATTTATTAAATTAAAGTCAAAAAGAAGATTTAAAAAAAAAAAGAAAATATAAAAAATTTAATAAAGCGTGTTTACGGATGACGAAGAAAAGAAATGAGAAAATTCGACCATTTAAGAATTGGAAAAAAAAAAAAGCGCCTAACCACGAAGCAAGACATTTTGCCCTAATTTCGAGCCTAGACATCACCTAGACAAGCTTTTTATAACAATGACTTCTAATGCTTTAAGCCATTTCCCTTTTATGTATACTTCTAACTGATTTTAATTAGGTTCGCTCAAAATTCTAATTTATGTTAATTAGAAGTGCTTATGTACTTGATTTTCTTTAAGGAGGACTTGACTTTGCCCATCTCTTATTAGTAATTTTCTAATGCTTTAAGCCATTTTCTTGTTTGTAATTGATTTTCTTGGCTTTTTCAAGATTGAAATCATATTAAAATGCGATTATATGATTGAACACAATCGAATTACAGTTATCTGATTGAAATAGAGTGAAACTATAACAACCGTGAAGCACTCATTTCTTAAGGTTCTCTTTGAGATCCTTTTTTTTTTTTTGGAAGAATAGATTTTGTAATAGTATTTTTTTAGGAATGTGTAATTAAAATGTATGAAAATATTTTGAATTTATGTACAAAATTATTTTAATGAAAGAATGTATTGTTAAAAATAATTTTTTAGATAATGAGGCTGAAATATGCATTAAATATTAATTAACCTAGTATATAAAAGGATTAATTTAGTTAATTAGTATTAATATCGATATTGATATTGATATTGATATTGATATTTTATTTATAGATAATTGAAGAAGCTAAAATCAAAATGGCAGTTGTATTGCCACCACAATTTTTATTTGATACACCACATTTTAATTGCGATTAAACTCCTCGAAATCTTTGTTCATTGTAATAATTATTTTCTTAAACTTTTTTCCTTTGAATTATTATTTTTAACCTTTTATTCATTAGTATGTTTCGTCTTTGATAATGATTTGTACCCAAAAAAATTTGTTTTCATACCTTAAAATGAGGGGGGAAAAAATATTTTTCGCACTTTTTATTTATTTATTTTTAAAATATGATGAAAAAATGACTTATTTTATGTCATTTCAACGGACTTTTGGGCAAAGAAATTATTATCAAACATACGGTGTGTTAACTAATAAAAAATTTAAAGATCTGAAAGACATGAAAAATTGTTAGGGATATAATTACTATAATGAAAAAAGATTAAGAATCTTAAATACTATTAAAATATGATGCAAGAAATAAAAATTGTAGTGTGAATATAGTTAACCAAATCAAAAATCATCTGCAGCTAGCATGCATGCTGAGATTTTGAAAATTAGTCAAAATCTTTTGCAATCATTAATTCTTTATATTGATATGCACGAATAAATGTCAATAAAATCAAAACCCTTTTAATAGACTAAAGCGTGACTTCTGTGAGGAAAACCATAATCTAGTTTCACTGCAAATCATCCATTTTTCCGATTCATTCTTTTGAACAAAATGTCTATAACCTTAGAGAGAACATTTGGTCTTTGGTTCTTGGTTTTAAAAATAAAAATCTAAGGGCATGTTCTCTTTATTATTTTCAACCCGTTTTCTGTTTTCGATTTTTTAAAATAGTATAACGCGTTCTCTTTCTCATTTTCGAAAACGCGTTTTTGAAAATAAGTTAAAAATTTACAAAGAAAATCAAAAACGACAAATTTGTCGTTTTTAGTGTTTTCAGTTATATTCAAGTTAAAATTTTCAAAACGCGTTTTGGATATTTTCAAAATAATTTTTCAAAATACCAAAAAGAACACATTTTCAACAATCTCAAAATGGACATTCAAAACACAAAACTCAAAATGAATTCAAAATTCAAAACACAAAACTGGAATACAAAGAGAACAACCTCCAAGTGTTTGGAAATCGTCTATTGTGATCTTCGAGAGAATCACTTTGTCATTTGGGAGAAAAGATCAGCTTTGAAAGTTCAACAAATTCAAATCAACGTGAAGGTTTTTCTGAAATCCCACATGCACTGTAGGTTATAAAGGTTTTTTCAAAACTACACGAAAGTCTTATTACGTAACCTTAAAAAAATGACCATTTTTTGTCGTCATATTTTGATGAAAATACACCATTCAAAAGCTCTACTAGTCTACTTTTATATGGAAGAAATAATTTTTTCTAAATCACACCCATACTTTGAATTATAAATATTTTTCTGAAACTACATGAAAGTCGTGTTATATAACTTTAAAAAATGACTAATTTTTCGAAGTTGTCGTATTTGACAAACCATACACCATTTCAGAGTTCTATCAATCTACTTAATACGGAAGAACTATTTTTCGAAATCACACCTGTGCATTTAATAAATTTAAAATTGATGATTATATTATTAATTTGACTGAGTATACAGTCAAGATTCAATTTAAAATTGATAAATATATTATTTGACCGAGGAATATTTTATTAGGCTTTATGTAAGAAAAAAAAAGTGTTTTCTCTTGACTTTTTCACTTTCTGTATACTTGACCGCTTGACATTGAATGAATGTGTATTATAAAAGAAAACAGATTATTAAAAGTTCATATATATTAGATAATTCAACTGTTGAATCTTTACGTTAAGTGTAACTGATAAATTATGTTACCAACTTCATAGCTTTCAATATAGTCGAATTCCTAATCACTTTTAAATTAGAAGTTGAGCTTTGAAGTATAAAAGATCTGCTCATATACAGTCATTTTCCATAGAAAAAGAACAAAATTCAAGATTCCACTGTTCAAAAGAGTTGATTATTATAAGGACATGTTTGATTGCTCTTTCTTTTTCATGGAAGATAGAAATTAAAATTCATTTCTACATTTTTGCATGTTTGATTAACTAATTTTTCATGGAATTGATTTTCCGCATTTTCTTGGTTTTCCACATTTTCTTGGTTTTTGAGGAAAAGCTTTTCCCATGGATTTGGTGGGAAAAACTTTTCTAGGCAACTATTTATTTATTTATTTTTTGACAGTGAAAATAAATTATATCCCCAATTGTAACAAATTCTACTTCTTTAATGAACAATTTTCATGAAAAAGAAAGTCAAACGAATACTAAAAGATTCAAAATTTCAATATTTTTCAGGTGAAAAATTATATCAATCAAATATAGTTAATTGATAATTCTCAGTAAAACAAGTTCTAGACAATTCAATTCTCTGAAATTCATTTTCTTTTCACCTAAATTACATTCTTGCAATCAAACGGACCCTAAATATTATGGTGTCTATCAACTTCTTTAGACAACAACGAGCTCATATTTGGCGAGTTGAATATTAATGACATTACAAAGTATTATTGTAGAAAAATATGCAGTTAAATAAATCGATATAGTTCAGTTATGTATAATTCAACGTACTCTATATATATATATAGTCCTTGCTTCTTTAATCCATTTCGTCCTTTTTTTACTCCCAATGATACCGAGAATAGAGGATTTTCGTTGTTTAGAAAATAAATAATAATAAAAAATGGTTGGATGTCACTTGTTTTATGATTCCTTTTTTAATTGGACTAATAGAATTCTACTTGAATTGTATTTATTTCATGCGATAGACCTTGTCCCTTATTCTTGACGATAGGACATGTTAAATTAGAAACTCATTTTTATTATTATTTGATCATGTCCAATTATGTCCAATGGTTATTTCTCTATTCCTTGGGAAAGAACTTCAGAAAGTACATCAATTACTACTAAAAACGTGTTTTAAAAAGGTGGAAAGACAAGCTTCATGCCTAGAAGTGCTCTTTTGAACATTGCTAAGAATTACAATAAGAACATTTCTTTCCCACTGAATGTCAGTTTTTCTTATTTAAATATATGAAAGCATGTCTTGTCTTCATCCAAGACAAGAATTTATTAACATTAACCACAAATTACAGCTGTTTTATCAAGAGATTGACTCCATCTTTGGGCTCTATTATCATCCTCATAACCGGGGAATGAACATATTTGGGGGAGAGATCAAAAGAAAAGTTGGAAAGAATAAGAGCCATAAGGATCTTTAGTTCAACCATGGCCAAGTTTTGTCCTAGGCACACACGCTGCCCGAATCCAAAGGGCAAGTACGAGTTGTGGTTCTTACATGCACCAGCAATTCCTTTTTCAAACCTTTCCGGTTTGAATTTCAGCGCGTCTGGTCCCCATATATCGGTGTCTGTGTGGAGCGTAGCCACCATGGTCCAGAGGTTCACACCCTTGGGCACGTGAATTTCGCCAATTTTCATGTCTGTTAGTACCTCCCTTGATAGTGTAGGCGCAGGAGGGTAAAGGCGCAAGGTTTCTTGAATTACCATGTTCAACTGTAAAACCAAAGTGAAACTTGATGTTAATTAATCTTTGTTCTAGTACTACACAAGTAAAATTTCCTCCAGACTAAGGTGGGATGTGTATAAAACTAAATTTAAACAAATGAATGTGCATTCTATAGAAAAGCTTAAACTTTTGAATGAAATGGTTCAGGAACGAATTCGGAAAAAGCTCCAAATATGCAGGGGCAAAATTTTCTCAGCAGGGGGAAAAATTTCAAATAAAAGCAGTTGCTCAAGCCATCCCAACCTTCACCATGGACATGTTCCAACTCCTGGTTAGCCTTTATGATGAAATTAAAAGACTGATTCTCTCCTTCTAGTGGATCGGACTATTGAATAGAGGAAAATCCATTGGGCTAGATGGGAAGTTTTATGCATGCCAAAGGCAATAGGTGGGATGGGATTTCGACCAAGGTAATGTTGTCATAGACACTATTGAATCAGATTGCCAAAATACAGTTGAAGCGATGAATAATCCATCATTTCATGGACAGGAAGGTGACATATTATCTAGAATTTCGGACTTTGAGATACTTATTTCCTTATTTAGCCTTGTTTGGTAGAAATTAAAATCCAGATTTTAATTTAAGTCAAAGTCAACAATTAATTTTAACCACATATTTCATCAACTTTTTATCAAAATCTACTAAAAATCTTATTTTATTCCCCACCAAACATGGGCTTAGTGTTCTAGAAAAAGTGGAGAGCCAAGGATCGAAGTTTGCAATGTTTGATCAAATCCGAACGAGGTTTGATTATTTCGAAATGGAAAGTATGAAGTTTGAAATTTCGTTTCTGGATCGCAACAAGTTTTTTTGTTATGACAGATTTTTTGGCGCCAGGCAAACTATGTTGCTCACATCCTAGCAAAATTCGCTCTTTCATGCTCACATATTACATTGTGATCTGAAACTCTCCCAGCTTCATTGCAGAATTTGTAAGACATGATTTTGAAAAGGATAAAAGTGGATACCTGTTTCATTTTCAAGAGCATGTCTGTGTCCGGGACTTGACCATCACAAACTTCCAAGACCTCGGCTCTAGCTCGTTTCTGCCATTCTGGGTTTGAAGCCAATAACATGAGACACCAAGAAGCTGCCACAGCAGAAGTCTCAAATCCAGCTAAATAGATGTTTCTGCAGTTATCCACAATGAACTGATCAATTGCATCCTGGCTCAAATTACTAGTTTTTGCACCTTCAACAAGCATCTGCAATAAGTCCTTATCATATCCTGCTTGTCGTCTTTCCTTTACGATCTTCAAGATCAACGCACATATTTCCTTCTCCAGAGCCCATATTTCCCTGTTGCTTTTTGTGGGAAGATATCTGGTACATGATTAATTTATAAATCATTATATAGTTTTCATGACTATAAAGCGAATATAATTGAAGAATTGATACCACGAAAAGCTAATTAAGAATATTCATTACATACCTTAAACCTGGAATTCCGAAAGACAATATTTTTTTGGACATAACCTCTTGGAGAGCTCCAAGTTTGGAAAATATCTCTTGTCCTTTTGAATAACTACTACCAAAACACGCTCTCGATATTATGTCACCTGAAAATCTTTTCATGTATTCATCAACCACGATTTCTCCAATTCCACTTCCAGTTGAAATTTCATGTTTCCATGATTTTACAAGGGAGTCTGCAGATTCTGTAATTATGTTCATCATTCCCTACACCATAAATTTTTCTTTTGGTTAATACACGCACTTCTGCGATAAAATAGGATTCATATAGCCGACTCCAAACTTTGTTTTACTGTTCTAGTAATTTATGCGCTAGCAAAAAATTAATGCTAAGTTGTGCAGATTAAAATTAAGAACCTGGAGAAAACTAAAAGAATCAACAGATTAATAATAACTTACCTTAACCTTGTCCATGAATAACTCAGGAGCCATAATTTTCCTCTGCCGTGCCCAAATGGCGCCATTGGAAGTTAAGATGCCTTGGCCGAGCAAAGGGCCGAGCTCTTTTTGTTGATACTTCGGCCTCCCCAAGTCTAACGACGTGCACTTAGTTATTTCTTTCACCAAATCAGGGTCGTTTACGTATATTATTTGCATATTACCAAGAGAAAACGCAAATAACTGACCTGTAAAAAAATGTATGTGAGATCAAATTGAATAAAAAGTGCGCAGCACAATACAGATATTTATACCATATTGTTTTCTCCATTGCTGGAAAAACGGAAAAACGGCTGCACTGTCATGGGAGACAGGAGGATGAGGATGATTAGTCGGAGTCTTCTCGTCGGCATTTCGAGATTTCTTGATTTCCAAGATATTACCAAGCAAAAATTTTGGTGGTGGTCCATTTATCCCTTGTTTTCTCAGAATTTCACGTATTTTCTTAGGTTTTATTACAAGTACACTGCATAGGTGCATGAACAGACCTAGTACAAAAACCAGAACTATGGAAATGAAAATTTTCATATTCAAAGAAATGTTCCCTCCGATCTCTCTCTCTCTCTCTCACACACACAATCACAATAAAAAACTGGTTTATTCTGGCTAGTTGTCAACTTCTGTGCTCCTTATATAGAGATCTGAAAATAAAATTATGATTTATAATTAATTTTTGTTAATCTACAAGTTTGACCAAAGGTTGGTTAAGCTTAATAGTATTAGAAACTAAAAAATTATTTAATAATATATTTTTTGAAGTTCATAACCTATGTGAGAAATGCATTGCATGGTAGCATCTAAACCGAGAGATCTTATCAATATTTTTCTCGGACAAAACATCAAAAAATAATTAAGCCTCCAATATTTTTGATATGTACGCTATCTTTCTACTCATACTTTTAGACAATGTGATTAATCATGATACGTGTACAAATATATTTTACAGTATGTTTGACCGATTGTTAGCCGGCATGATTTCATTGGATTTTGACAAAATACAAAGTTAAATCAGTTAATATGAAGCCATCTGGAAGTATGATGAAATTCTTAAGAAAATCACATACATATGAAGCCATATCAATGAAGTATCCACTTTGCTTGTCTTACCTTATTTTTTGGAGGAATATTAAAAGCGTTGAAAGGTCAACTTTTGAATTTTTCATTCGAGGCAGAAAACGATGTCTAAAAAAATTTACACATTAAAAAAGAAATTCTTATAAAAAAAATTTACCTTAAAAAATTTAAATGGGCTGAAGGGACTGGACTGAAGCCAATCCACCTTAAATCCACCCCGATCATATACAAGCAATAAAGTTGACATAAATTCAAGTGTCGATCAATTCAGTATTTAGCCCCCGTTTGAAACCCATTTCTTTTGCATTCTATTTCTCATTCTTTTTTCTCTT
>CAIGRN010079214.1:0-17823 GCA_903798345.1 Fraxinus anomala
TGCTTGAAGTCCGTGGCTACCATGAGCAGAGTTTAGGTATAACACCTCCTTCCATACTTCAACCAAACACACCCCTTTCCAAATTGTCTATGGCCGCAAACGACCACCCATTCTGCCATTTGGAAAGGAGGTTACTGTCGTCTCCACGGTATAGAAATTGTTTTTGGACCGAATTGTCGGAGACTATACTGTAACTTAAGGTGAAGCTTTCACGTGCTCAATAGAGGATGAACAAGAGGCTGACATGCATCACTGTGATATACAGTTCGAGGTTGGGGAGTGGGTGTACCTTATATTACGTCCCAATCGTCAGAATCTATGGCTCGAGGACAGTATGAAAGCTATCCATCCTCAACGTTCTATGGTCCATTTGAGGTAGAATCGAGAGTCGGTAAGGTGGCCTTATAGCTGAAACTCCAAGCCTCTTGAATAGCCTTGGAGTTTGTCATTCAGTTCTTGCTTAATAAATACCTCACTTTCAGTTACAATTCCACATCTCCCTCACTATATTGCATCAATCTATCACAGTACTTCTCATTCCAGTTTACTAATCCCACATTCATATCACTAACCTATCTCAAACTCTATTGACGCAACTACTACAGAACTACTACAGAACAGGTGAACCATAGAAGCGGCAATAGTGGTTAAGTCCTCAGTCACAGTCTCAGCAGAGTAGCAGCAGATCAGTAGAGAAGCAGAATTAACAACAGTAGCACCAGGTAATCTATCAGGACACAGGTGTCTAAGTTGGGCATGTGGCTGACCTCAATCACAGAATGTAGACTTGCAACTTAATCACCAAAATGTGAACAAAGAGATATCTGAAGCGGCAAACCATACCACACTATCAGAAAGTATATCAACACATGCATGATGAGTTATCAAAATGTGGCAGAAATTAAACGATATGGTTCTGGTGCACAAGTTCCAATTATGACAACCAATGGAAACTTGAGTTCCCCCCAACAAGGTACCATTACCCATATCCATCCAAACTAATTACTTTGAACAAAGGTAATGACCAACCAAGGGATCCTAATAAAAAGTGGCTAGGAGCATATGACAGGCAGGTATTAAATCACTGTTCTGCGAAAATTACCCTAGACCATCTTTGATATTAGCAGTGAAATTCCTTCGGCCGCCATATCCCGCCCTCAGTTTGATGGCCATTTGGCTGAACGAGCTCCTGTTTCACAGATCTTTGGCGCGCGCTCCCCCAAAATTGATCAAAAGACTGCCACCTGATTCAACGTCAACATTATCTAGACCACTGTTGCGGGTCTATTGCAATGTATGCATATTAATTAAAATACAAGCAAGCCAAAGAAATACATTATATATTCTCACAGGTAAATAAATGCTGCAGTCAACAGGATTAGTCATCATCTTCACTTTCATCACTATATGAAACTAAACCACCACTAGCAACAAAACCAGACACATTACTATCTCCATTTTTCATTTCCACTGAGCTTAGAGATTCTTTAGTATCAACACTAAGTAAATTTGCGGATTCCAAAGGCCCTTCTGTGTCACCATTAGGTATGCTGGCAGCATTTAAAGGTTCTTTTGGATTTGCAGGATCCATTTTTGCTTTCTTTGCTTGTGGCTTGACTTTTATTACAATGCCCAATGGACGAGATGAGGGGTTCGTCCTTCCAACTGATCTTTGATCCTGCATAAAGAGGAACTCATAGTGACAAACCATGATTTTACATTTACCAATACTTACAAAACACATTAAAAACAAGGAATGAAATCTTTAAAATCTTGTCCGAAAAATAAATCCAATAGGCAAATGATTAAAGACTTCATAGAAAGCATAAATTTCTTATCCAGTACCATCTTTCTCAAGAGGGTCAAGTTTATACCACAAAACCAGATAAATGCTATTACCAGCACTATATATCCACATTTTGGAAAATCTTTAGGCATACTAGCGTTCTAAGTATTTGTGGGTGCATATTAATAAAGCATTCTTGGCCAGAAGTTCTTCAATTAGCATTTGAAGTTGTGTGATTATTACATCTTAAATAATCATTTCTGATCATCAAGCTTATATGGTTTAACTATATTTATATCTTTTTTTGCCTCTGGAATGAGTTTAATGAGGCCAATGAATTCCCCATCACCCACCCACCCACTCCAAAAGAGGCATGTACTGTGATTCTCGATGTAATCCAGATTTACCTTTCTGGCAATCATTTTCAAACTTGAGGGACCAAGAATCTCCGTAACTACAGTAGTTTCAGTATTTCTTGAAATTTCTCCATATTTAACAGAGTAGGTATCCAATAAGAATAAATTGTATTAGGCCCCTATTTGACAACCATTATTTTCAAACTCTTTTTTCTACACACTCATTTTCAACACCACATTCACACAATAAAATATTCTACACGTAAACCCAAAAATTTTTCCTACTTTTTAACCACATTCTCCTAAAAATCACTATTCAAAACTCTATTTTCGCCAAATAATGGTTGTCAAACAAGGGCAAATTAATGACACCTGGTGATCAATTTCCAATATTTCATCGCACTCAAGAAAGATAGTTAAAATACCCCAAAATATTTTATAGTCGTTAATTATGAAAATTAAGACCTTAATGCAAAAGCATGAAAGTTAAGGAATAAAATTGCATATCGACAAATACTTGAGGGACTACAAGTACAATTTCCTGAACTATATATATATGATATGAATATTTATGGTATAACTGTATTGATTTATATAGTATAAATAAATATGAAAAATATGTATATGTGTATATATATATATATATATGGAAAAATTGGATAGAATTAAGTAAACTTCCTTATATATGAAAGATAAGTTGGGAAGATTCCTTCTTAAATAAGTAAAACTACCACGTGTGAATATATATAATATATAATTACGATCGATTAAGTTAAATTATAGTATTACTATAATTAAGCACGTCTACATATGTACATAATTATATATATTTATGATTGATTGAGTTAAATTATAGTTTTACCATAGTTACGTGAATCTATGTATGTATAATTATATATAATTAGGATTGATTGATTTAAGTTATATGATTACTATAATTACATATATAAGTATATATTTATATACAATTATGATTGACTGTGAAAATTGATTAAATTTCCTTATATACAAAATGTGAGTTAGATTTATTCTAAATAAGAAAACTACCATGTGTGAATATATATATTTAATTTTAATATAGTATAACTTATTACCTTATTGCACAATTATGACACATTCTTTTTGGTAATCCTAAATGCACCTATAAATACCACGGCTAAATTACACCCACAAACACAAATTCTCACTTTGTTGAAGAAGTTATTCTCCCCTACATATTTACTACGATTCTCTTTAAATTATCAATGTAAGTGTAGTCATAAGTTATATGTTAAATCATTTTTCATAATTTAAATACATAATTCAATTTATGAATATGATATGGGTCATGTATGTTTAAGTTCAATGGACTGGAGTTTAGTAACGCTACGCACGAAAATTATAGCAACGAAGTATGGTTCTTATTCCCGTGCCTCCCTATGTATGTTATGATTATATACAGGGATTATGGCCACCTAAGTTCAGTTTCTAATCCACGTGTCTCCTTGTGTACGTTAAGAATTCATAAATTTTAAATATGAATTACCACTTATTGGGATTTTATCTCATTATTTATGATTTTCCCCCTTTTAGGTAATTGAGGCTCAAGGCATTGGTGTTTGGAACTGACCACTGATGGTATAATAATGAGATAATTTATGAATTTTTTTATAATAAATTTTATGATTAAGAAAGTATTTTATTTTTAATTATTGTATTGTGTACATTATAAAGACATCTAGTAGTATAATAACAGAACCCTAATCACTCCCAAAAACTAATCCTTCTGCACAAAACAACATACAAAAAAATACAAAAAAAAAACAACACTACTAAATGCAATTGAAGCCAACTAAATGTAGGAAACCTTAATTTTCCCCTACTTAGGTACTTGAATAAACTATAAGTTGTGTCTCGTGTAGCACTTCTCATTTTCATGGACTCTAATCAATATTATAATTACTCGAGTTGTTTGGCTTAAATTTCCATTACAACTCAATTCACTGTTTTTCTTTCCTTCTTTCTCCCTATTGCTTGTTTGATTCACACCTTTCTCAAGGTCTTCCAACAACATCCACAACTTTTCTTTACTATTTCCAATAATTAGTATCTAGTACACTCTATAACATTTAAGAAACTTTCAACCAACCATTTACTTCATCTTCCTCAACCCACATAACTTTTTTACGTCTCAGGCTACTGTTGCTGAAGCACAGAGTCTATTTTTACTCATCCATATTGAAGAAATTTTCCCTCTAGTCATCCACCTTAATTTCATAGCTAATATTCCACTTACTCCTGCAAAGCCCGTTATATGCCAAGATTTTTTCTTCAAGGCATAATCCACTCTTTTCCAAACCCCCCATGTCCTCCAATCTAAGAAAGGGAACGCAGGGGATATAAAACTTGTCTTGGATCCTGTGCAGCTTATCCTAAATGGGTACTAGTACTAATTTCTATCCCTCAGCCTTAGAAGTTCTTCAGCATTGATGTCATTACTAACATAGCAGTCTCTTCAATATCTAAAAATTCACTTGGCTATAGGTGACTCTCTGGTTGTCCTTTGCTCTCACAAACTAATCAAGAGAATATCATCCACAATTTTAATTTTTTATTCTTTTTTTTTTTTTTGGGTACGGGGTAGGGAGGCATAGGTAGAGCCATTTTTAGGAGGTTGGCTCCATCTTAATTTAGTAGGGGAACCATTGTATTAGGGGAGTGATGGAGATACAGATGACGATAGAATATAATTAGAAGTTAGTTAGGATTTTACAATAAAAGTTTGATTCAAAACATATTTAATTAAATTAGATTATATTTAAAGGGTGTTTGGCACCAATTAATTTTTTTTTAATTTTTTCTCTTCTTTAATTATAACCACACATTCTCCAAATAAAATAATATTACACACAAATCTAAAAATTTTCATTACTTTTCAACCATACAATCTTCCATCAATCACTATTCCAAAATTTATAATTTCCCAAAAATGGGTGCCAAACACATGCTTAATATTTCGATAAGATTCTAGAATATTAAAAGTTCATTTGATTTTAGTTTCTTTCGGTTTCTTGATCTATAAACAAAGGGCTTAATCATTTTAATTCATAACCGCTAATATATGAATAAAAATTGATTTTCTATGCCCTCAATTCTTCTCTTCTTTGCAACTCTTTCTCTTCTTATTCATTGTCAAACTATATGCTCTTGCATCAATTAGCAATTCGGTCTCCTTTGCCCTACACCATCTCAAATTTAAAAATCAAACCTAAACTAACCAACCGTTTCCATCCAATCTATATATACACACCGCGCCTTTCACCACCCATTTAATCCTTATTTACCTTCATACACAAAAATCGTAAAACAGCACAAAATGCAAGAAAAAATTGTCTCCGCAGCAGCAGCTTTCTTCCGTTTAGTAGTTTCGATTAGTTTTCAGAAAAGAAAAAAAAAAAGAACGCAACAATTAGTTAATCTGTTATGTAGTTCTCTTTATAGTTGAGCCCAAAAAAATGTACATTGTCGTTTTCTGCTGCTGAGGAAAGTTGCCGTTTTTAACAACCTCTTTAACAATCCACCATATCCAAACCCTTATTCCATTCTTAAAAGCCCAATCACAACACACCAAAAACTTTAAGCCAAGCCCAAAACCCCAATCCCATACCATAACCCGTTAACCGGTCCAAATAAAAGTTTATCCTAAATCCACACAATCTCCCAACTCACTCACCAAAAAATCAGCCGACATCAATCCGTTTAAGCCCAATTCAAACAAATAATAACAATCCCCCAACAGACCCACGACCAAACCTTCAATCTAAAAACCAATTTAATACTTCACCCACATCCCAACCTCCAAAAACCAATCCCCAAGCCCAACCCAAATGTGTATGTGCTTTTAAAGTAGACTTTGTTGTGATATTATGCAAAGATGTTTCCTAAGGCAATTATCCGTGTGCACCACTTTTCCTATTGATATTAGGATGTTGCCTACTAATTGTTGACTTATTGCTTTAGCTCATTTAATTATCAAGGTTCTTAAATTTCATATCAAGATTAAAAGAAAATTATTTTCCATCATGAAACTTGTGAGCTTATTTTTTATGTGCAATGTAGCTTGGAGACTTTAATCGTGATTAGTTGTTGCGTCTCATTGATTCGGTTTCCTAAACGTGTTAAGAAAAGAGTGTTTGATCATTCACATAAAGACAATCTATTTGATTGGTCATCACACTTGAATGAAAGTTATATTTTCAATATTAAAGAATTGCTTCCTTATTGGGCCACATTCAAGCCTTCGATGTTACAATCATTTTTTTGTTTTTTGTACAGACCAATTACAATGCTAGTTTCTTGTACTCTCACTATGCACAACCAATTGAAAGTTTTGTGGATGAGTTGCATATTTTTTTGTTTTTTGGAGTTCCATTTGAAATTGGTTAGGAGATATCGTCCCCATTGGTTAGATCACATTTTTGGGATGATTTGGAGCTTTGTCACATTATCAATTTCATTATTTGGTTAAAGGATAGACCCCATGTATGAGTTCAGCTAGATGATGTCTAGGGTTCAGTATATACAATTGGCCAAGACAAAATATCGACCTCTTTAAAGTATGAAGTTCCAGTCTACCTTGTTGGAATCGACTTCTCTCAGCCAGCAAGAATGGAGATACAGATAAAAATAGAATAGAATTAGAAGTTAGTTAGGATTTATAATAAGAGCTTGATTCAAAACACACTTGATTAGATTGGATTAGATTTAATATTTAGGTAAGATTCTAGTTTATTAGAAGTTCGTTTAATTTGATTTTCTTCTAGTTTTTTGCTCTATAAATAAAGGGCTTAATCATTGTAAATCCGTAACGCATAATATATTAATAAAAATTGATTTTCTTTACCCTCAATTCTTCTCTTCTTTGCACCCTTTCTCTTCTTGTTTGTTGTGAAATTATACACTCCTACGCCAGGGAGTCTTGTAAAAATGCACGTGATTAAGATGAAAGGATCAATCAAGGTTTCATCTGTTGAAAAATTGGCATAAGCCCCCGAACTCTCCATTTCGTTAGCACTTGCTCATCAAAGATGAAGTAGTACGTTCAATTTCCAAACAGAAGGAAATCAAAGCTAACACATCCAAGAGAAAGAACAGAGAGCACAGTTTTAACAAGCATTCAGTACTTCGTTCTTCAACGACTAATGCACACTAAAAACATCTCCAAAAACATACATTGTAAATGGCACAGAAATTCAATGCAAAAACAACCCCTTTTAAGTGCGTGCTTTGAAAAGTACAACTAGATTATATATCATCTCCAAAAACATACATTGTAAATGGCACAGAAATTCAATGCAAAAATAACCCCTTTTAAGTGCGTGCTTTGAAAAGTACAACTAGATTATATATGACCCTTAATTTGTAATAAGAAACATAGACAACTAGTACAGTGACCAAGTCAGCCAAAAGAATCTACAGACATAATATCCCTGTCGAACAAGCTATTATAGCATTCCCATCTGCAGACCTCCTCCTTCCCCCACACCACACAACAAAAAGGGATAGTCAAAGAAAATAATGCAACATATAAGAAGAGAAAAGTGCTAATAATACATTAAAATACCTGGACTTTAGGAATTAAAGGTGCCTCCTTTAGCTCGTGCACTATTGCAGACTGTGCTGTTACTGCTGCCTAAAAGCCAACATTACAATAACATAAAAATATGTTGTATATCAAATTAATATCATGCGAACAGTTGAAAAACGACTACAAATTTACCTGAAAACTTTGTAGTTGCTGCTCTTCTTCATCTGCCATTTGGCGTTCATATTCTCTCTTTGACTAAATGAGTATAAAATATCAAAATATAAATTGCATAAACTCAATGGGTTCTAAGACTTAATAAATTGCATTTGTAATTTGAAGTCTATGAAACCTAAAGCTTCACTCTTATATCTACAATAACTAGTAGCTTGGTATTGAAATTTAAATAAATGGGCACATGAGCTCATGCTAATATATAACTCGTAGAAAAACTAAAATAAATCCCATTTTCCGAAACAGATAGGTATGGAAATAATAAACTAAACGTCAACAAAATATGCTCGATTGACTTTCTAATTGGAACTTCCCAAATTAACAGTAAAAAGACATGCTGGAAGATTAATTACTACTCTCTGTCACACATTTAACCTCTTGGCTTAAGTTCAGCAGTCAACCTAATGATTTCTTTAGGGAAACTCGGCTTATTATGTTTTTTAATCAAAATAAGTTTTCAAAAAATTGTAATTTGATTCGAGTTTAATCAATTTATAGGTTCTTTCTCTATACTTAAATAAACACAAAAATTATGCACCAAACATTTGCCAAATTGAAAGCAGAAGACTAACCAAGGGATTAAAAATTCAGGACAGGAGAATTTTGTGTTTTAATTAAAAGAATTTTAAGATATCAACAAGAAAACAAATATCCATTGGGTAAGGCTTAGTTGACTTTATTGATGAACTCCAAAGTCCAAATGGTCAAAATATAATCAACAACTAAACTGCAGTGTTGGCATAGATGGATATCTAATCTGTATTATTCCAACATAATGGAGGTTCACAATGAGGAAACATATATAAAAGCTGGTGTCATACAGTAATTTACAACCTTAACTGACTAATTCTATCAGAGTATACAAATAAATACACGAAAGATAGGCTCACCATCTCTAGTTTATCAAGAAACTCAGTTTCATCTTCATCCAAAGCTTTTGGTGGCCCTGCAAGACAGAAGGATACAATTCTTTATTTCACAAGTCAAAGTTAAGAACTTCGGAAGATGGAGGCAACATTGAAATATTAAATAAGGGCTAAAGAAACATGTCGCATTGGTAAAACATGATTTAGCACGTGAAGTCAAACCACATATGTATAATTTCAACAAACAATACCATCATATGCAAAGATTTGCAACTTTACCTAGGAAATTGGATTGTAAAAAGCCAAGAAACATCCACAGTAAAAACTTAATCATGAAATTAGTTTCATCAGCTGATACCTAATTTTGTGGTCCAGAACGACACCATTCTCATATTCAAGTACTATAAATGGAGAAAACCTCAGGCCAGGAAAATTTTCACAACAATTAACATATTTTCCACGTATAAGTTGAGAACTTACTGTGCTTGAAACGTTCACTGAATTCTGAGTCTTTCTTGTCCTTATTCTCCTTTAAAATCTGCAATTCCCAAAAAAGAAGTAAAACTCAAGTAACTTCTGAAGTGTGTCTATCCACAGTAAAAGAGTAGTAATTACAATATGTGAATGAAAAGACTGATATTATGGCATAATAAAAGGTAGAAAAATATGACCTCGTAAAGGGACCTATCTCTCTGGGCAGTACCGTCCTCGACTCGAGCACCCCTAGTTTTCCGAGATTCTTCCAACTGCAATTCCTCATTTGTTTATTTCAATATTTGAAGACAGGACAAAAAGAAAGAAGTAGAAAGCACTAATTAAGTACACTAAAATGGTAAGCAAAATCGCTTTTGATCTGTGAATTATTTACAATAATAGTGAGAATTGAGGGAGAACCTGTTCTTCGGAAACGAAGTTCATCAACCTAATTGGAGGTGGTAATTCATCGTCAGCCATTTCCGGCGGTGCCGAGTTGTTCTGTCTGACAATCCCTAGAACTCAGCGATGGCAATTTGAAACTTTTTGGGCTGGGAGTTTTGGGGTCTGTTCTTTGGACGAGGGGAATTAGTTGAGATGACCATAGTTTTGTTCAAAAGCCTCTCACCAAATTTTTCAAAATCATATTACCACTATTATAAAATAAAAATAATAGAAAAAAAAGAAAAAAAATATATATAAGTCAAAATTGTGTGTATCATATTGATAATTTAAACCCGAATTCAAAATAATAGTTACATTTGGAATGAAAATAGACTCTTTACATAATCATCATATTTATCTTATAATTTTACAAGATTCTCCATTTGATGATTATTTGAACAATGACTATCTCACTGAAACAGTTTTGACAAAAACTCGACAGGAAAAAATATTAACAAATTAGAAAAGAAAATAAATAATTTGAAATAATAAAATGATGTCTTATTAAAACCTTGTCAAGAAAATCTAGTGCGGCAAAACTTGATCGAAGAGAAACAAGTCCAACTACTCCCCTGATTTCAATAAGTGGAAATTCTTGTATCAAGCTATCGATGTCTTGCACGTCAATATCTTCAATATTATAATTTATAATAAAGTATGTCTCATATTGTCTTATATAGTTTTCAAATAGCATCGTCTTCATATGAGATATTTATCGACATTTGATAACTATAGGAATATAATGATTTAGAAAATAACTCGTGTTGATATCTCCGTGAGTCTCATAAATATAAGAGTATATTTTGAGGGTAAATGTTTTGTATGTTAAGAATATTCATTACATAAAAAATATGTCTCGTTAAACTTATTATAAAAACCTTGTGAAAAAATTCTAGTGAAGGAAAAAATTATATTATTTTTTTCAATACGTTACAAAAATTGCCTCATTAAAAATCTTGACAAAAAAATCTAATGGGAAAAAATCTTGATCAAGGAAAAAAAAGTACAATACGTATTAACTTCCCCTCATGATAATATCACTTGAATTATGCTTCAAGCATATCAAATCATTCAAGGATAATATTAAATCTATATAAAATATGTTGACTATAATTATATTTATTATATGCATATCAAATTTCATGTATTGTCAAACTAACAAGGTAGAGACTTGTAATTACATTCATTGTATGATAACTTATCCATTTATACAAGTTTTCGCAAAATTCATTATGCAAAAAGTCATACATTTTATATTACGACTTAATTTTTTTTCTGTTTTCATTTCGCATAAGTATTCACATTTAGATGTTCGGACTATAGATTCATTAACTTTAGGTTTCTCCAGTAAAATCAATTTGCTAAGATTGCATTAATTTATTTCGGTCAATTATTTTTTCGATCGATATACTTTAATAATTTTATTTCGATACCCTCATTATTCATAATATGATGCAACACATGATATGCAAAAAATGTTGTCAACAACTTTTTCCTTTGCAATTCTATTTCTTTTCCCATAATTACATAACTTATTGAAATATCTCAATTTTCATTATTTAGGTACTTGAACCTCTTACGCAGTTTTATAATTTCTGATGTCTAAAAACTCATCAAGAGTGTATGCCTCCTTAATATGACCATCTTTACTAATTGTTTCATTTTCGTTTGGAGATTTTTATATTAAAATTGAATACATCACGTTTCAGGCGTACCATAAATTTATCAAATATAATATTAACTAATTATCCTCTAGAACGTTAATTCGAGTTGGAGCATTTAAAGAGTGTGAGATGTTATTGATCTCATTGTTCAGTAAATAAATTTAAATAAATTATTTTTCGAACTTCTAGTTTGAATTATTTTTTGCGAGGATTATTTCTAGCTTATTAATTATTCACCCTAATGTTGAGAGCATTGTCTAGTCAAATTGAAAAACAAATTGCTTTATAAAAAATCACCTGATTGGGCTTGAGATATTGTATAAGGGTTCATATTACTATTTTCTTTTCAATATTATTTACTTTCCATCTCAGTCCATTGTAGTTGACCAATTTTAGCATATACTGCACTATCAAAATAATTAGATAGAAAAATTAGACTATAACCATAAGTCAATTATGATAAAGAGACATATGATGTTGACATGATGAATAATAACATTTCCTAAATAGAAATGAGAAGTACTTTATTCTCAATTAAATTAATTAGGGGTATTTAATAAGCAATATTGTTAAATCGTTTATCGACATTATAACTAATACTTATTAAAAGGTTGAGATTTATGTTCACTAGTATTAACAGACATACCTTGATTGTATAATATGAAAATCATAATCATAATATAAAATTTGAGCAGTAATTTTGCAAACTTCATGTTGTAAATATCATGCAATCATCTAGTATATGTATCAATCTATTAGATACAAATAATATCTAGATGGTCAACGTGGAGGATGATGAGACCCCATTTATCACTCTAATTAATTTTCAGAAATATAGGGAATTCATTCCCTATTTTAGTTAGTGATGTTTAATGATCAATTTTCGATAAAGAGAATAAATAACATATAGGAATTCATTCGATTGAGGAATCTTTAAGTTCTTTGTTGAATATCTATTTAAATTTTTAATTTCACGTCAATATTTATCCAGTGATTGTCCACCTGGTCATGCCAATCAATAAAGTCAAACTGAACTTCTGGTCCAGTATAGTGTTTGTTTCAATTGTATCACACATGTTAGAATTTTAGTATGTTTCTCTTTAATTTAATAAATAATAAATTATTATTAATAGTAAAATTTTATTTTCCAAAATAATACAGTATTGACTCTTTTATAGTACCAAAACAATATTCTTCAGGAATATTGATTCATTTAAATTAATTATAATATTCTTCCAAAATATTAATATGTATAAATTTGTATTTCTTCAAGAAACAATACGGTATTCTTCAAGAATACTAATATGTATTATTTTTATTTTTCTGAAACAATATATCAATAATTTTCTGTAATATTGAAATTGTAATGACATGCTTTTCAATAGTAGATAAGTCTTTTTGGAACATTTATATAAGGTGAGTTGTATTTCTTCAAAAACATCAACATCATATTCATTTAGTACAAATATAATTTCTAATTGTGCTTCTTCAAGAGCACAAATTAAATCAAAATATTTAACTAATCTAAAAATTCAGAAATATAATGTATAATAGGAATAGAAAGACTTTTGAAAATATTTAACCACTCCATACCAATTTGTCGTTGTACTTGTAGATAATAGAAAGAAATTTCATGCTCACTAAATTGTGTATAACAATTGAATTTGTGCACTTTGTATATTAAAATATTTTTTTAAAAATATTTGTTGAGGACATAGATGGTGCCCTTAGTTGGCTGCAGTTGTTATTCGCAAAATGAAATTCATTTGTAAAGAATAGAGGAATGTGAAGATGATGTCCTTCAATTTTTGTGTGAGGTGTTCTCGAAAGGTGATTCTTGATTTTATTTGTTTTTGTATTGGTATTTGAAGTTTGAACTTTGTTTTGAACATCAAATTCATATTTAAAAATCAAATTGTGTTCTTTTCAAGACCTATAAATGTATTTAAGAAGACTATAAAAATGAAGATCTACTGCTGGCAGCTAAAATTATACAAGTGTGTGTAGAATCTACTGCTAATAGATAAATAGAAATGTAGAAATGAAATGAAAGAGAAAATGGAGGAGTTTCAATCGTGCAATCAAAACATCATTGGTATCATCAGTTTGTGTATAGTTTCTCTTGCATTAAGTATATTCATCAAATTATTAGTTGCAATTGCTTTTATTTGCAAATGCAATCCTATTTTCTGACTTTGTAGTTGCATATTGGAGCTATTGCAACACACAAGTTTTTTGTAGTTTATAGCAAAAACCAGGACCTTTATCTAGTTGTGACTATCAAAGTATAGGTTATGTCCCTTAACTATTGGTTTTGTTTTAGTGGATCCTCGAAAACGACAAACATATGTCACTGTTGAAAGTCCGTTTACATTTTGTATTTGATCAATGAAATAAATAATAATGGAATGAAGCGATTTGCACGTAGTAACCATAGTCTACTTATACATTTCCTTGATGCTCCCTTCTTCATATCAGGACCAATTGTGGAACCACACATTTGATATACTTCAGCAAGTGCAGATTGTATTTGTAAATGATCTTGATATCGACGAGCTTAAATAGAGAATTTCATGTAGTGCATCTTTTATGATCATTGTTTTTGTGCAAGATATTTTTTTTTTATAATTGCTAAAGCTATTGTGCTCAAATCTTTGACCCCTTATCCCATATAATTTAATATTTTTCGCTGATTCAACATCATATTGTTTATTTTGAAGAAAGTTTCTAGTTACTTATCCACATAGAGTCTACTTTGACATTCAATAAATACAATAATGTATGTAGTTCATTCCTAAATACTGGCTTGGGGAACCAACAACAGTAGTGTCAAATGGATTCAGTTCATGGTCAGGCTTATAACCTTTCAAAAAAAGTGGGGAAAAGATTACTAAGGGGGACATGTACAATGTGTTTTTAAGTTGGTATGGGACTTCGAGCGTTAAATTGTTTTTTGCTATTTCATTTGATGTTTTGAGAATGTTCTATAGTTAATTTGACTTGTTTGTCCAGAGTACTTGTCGTTTTGAGGATGTTGTGTAGCTATTTCGTTTTGTTTGTGCGGACTTCTTGATGTTTTGAGGATCTTGTGTAGCTACTTAGATTTTGGCTAGCGAGTGCATTTGCAACTTGATGATATTGAATTGAATTGAAGTTTATATATTCTCAAGCTATTAAAACTTTCAAGTTTAAATATCATACATGTTCAGGATACTAATATCGCTCCAGAAAAATAAAATGACATTTAGGTCATTATGACAAAATATAAATCCTGCTTTACGTAACGACAAAGACTTTGTTCCGGAGACATAAAATGATGTTGATGTCATTTCAGTACGAAAAATGCACTAATTCGTATAATGACATTAATATATATATATATATATATATATATTGCACTGGTTCGCATAACGATATTGAAATCATTTATGAGACATAAAACGATATTGATGTCGTTCCAGTACGAAAAACACACTACTCTACTAATTTTTATAATAACATTGAAGTTGTTATAGACTAGTAAAATGACATATAAGTCGTTATAGCTGGGAGTCATGCAAGCGTGTCCAGGGGACCAAACTTCCATCTTCGTTCAATGGAGTCCTTTTCTCGTACAATTTTCAAACAACGATGATAAATCATAAGTATAAAACCCATTAAACAATATAATGATATCCATATCATTTCAGCACAAATTTGGCAAGATTGAAATTGTTTCAATTTAAATTATAACAATGATATAATTATATATCAAATCCACGAAATAACATAACGACATACATATCGTTATAGTACAATTTTGACGACATTGTTATCGTTTCAATTTAAATCATAATTAAAATGATATAGATATCATTTCCTTTCATACTTAACGAGAGCAGTATCGTTATGTATCAAACTCACGGAACAACATGATGTCATCCATATCATTCCATACAAATTCGACGAGTTTGAAATCATTCCAGATCAAATTATAAGTACAACAACATAGATAACATTTCTTTTTATATAAAAAGACAATTATATCGTTCTGGCTAAAAATAACTATTTGACCATCCATATCCACCATACCTACCTTCGACATACATATGACGACTGATAGAGGTCATCAAGTGAGTTGATACCACTCGAATGGATTAGAAAGAGCAAACGAAGATATCTTCTTTTTGTTGGAATAGTTCGAAGGTGGTAAACAATTATCAGAACACAAATGTTCCCATAGTTTCTTTTGAGTAAATTCGAACCCACTTGATGACCCTTTCGATTGTCTTACATATGTCCAATGCGTTTTAGTTGTAGTGGATGATCGAATTAACGCTTTTAGCTGAAACGGTATAATTATTGTTTTATATAAACTGAAACGATATATGTGTCATTTTAGTTATGATTTGGACTGAAACGATATAAATGTCATTAAAATTGTACTAAAATTATAATGATATCGTTATGTATCAAACTCACGAAATAACATCATGACATCTATATGTTTTAGTATAAATTTGATGAATTTGAAATCATTCCAATTCAAATCATAACTACAACAACATAAATATTGTTTCTTTTCAAGGGCTAAAGAAGCTCCTGGGACATGTCCCCTTCCTCTCAAAACTAAATGCTGATGAACCTCTCATAATTTATTTGGCTATATTAAGAGAAGCCACAGTTCACTCCTTATCAGAAAAAAAAGGGTAGCCACCAATTGCTTGTGTATTATGTGAAAAGCCACCGTTCATTCCTCAAGCTCGTAATGGACCTTATTCCATCTTTGAAAAATTCGAGCTGATGCGGATCCCACAAACTGAAAATGTTAAAGCCAATGTTAAGCCAAATTGGACTGTAGAAAAGATTCTTAGTTACTCAAAATGGTACCCATCTAGCATTTATCTAGCTATTACGCCTAAAAGAAAGAGAAAATGATGTGGATCAAAGGTACCTTTCTAGATGCAACATATCATCGCCTACCTCAAAGACCAAGCTTTGCCGATAGCAAAGAGTAGGCCCAGAAACTAAGGATGAAGGCTGCCCAATTCATCTAGCTAGATGAAGTGCTCTACAAAAGATGTCATTCCTCGCTCCTCTTACAGTGTATTGAAGGTGGAGAGGTGAGCCATGTACTAAGAGAAATCCATGAATGAGTGTACAGTAACCATTAGCACAAAAAGTCCTTAGACAAATGTACTACTAGCACACCCTGAAAAAAAAGATGCACTAGACTTTGTGCGAAAGTGTGATAAATTTCAGCCTTTCTCCTATATTTGAGACAACCCTTCCAGGAACTCACTATAGCATCCAACCCTTGGCAATTCGACAAGTGGGTAGGGATGTCAATCCGGCTCGCTGGCTTGAGTAGTCCATGACTCGCCCCATTGATAAGTGTATTTTTACACACTTATCTTACTGTCAAAATATGGAAAATTTTTGATTAATATATTAGAATATAACTTAATTTAATGTAATTTATGTTTTGCAGGACAGGAGATGAATGTAGTGGAAATAAGGAGAAACAAGTGAAAAATAACCAAAATGGAAGAAAGTGAAAGTGCAGGGACTAAAGTGAAAACAATTTAAACTTGTCTCTAACCTTGTGATGAAGATTCGAGAGTATTAGAGGTCAATTGGATGAAGAAATTAGTCAAAGGGATGAAATATAGTCAAGACATTATCACATATTAACTTTCAAACCGACGTGTTTTGCACCAATTTTCAGCCTCATATTGAGACCAATTTTTGACATAGAAAATGATCGAATTTGAAGATGGTATCTGAAGCAAATTTGTAGCACTTGAGTTAGCTTTCCAACGCATCTTGAATAACCTCAATCGGATATCAAGAGAGAAAGTTTTGGTCCAAAAATGCTGTAAGGTACGCGCCTTTGCCTACAGGCGAGGCACGCAACTCACTCCAAGGCCTCGACTGAGGCTGCCAAAATCCTTAAGGCGTGCACCCTAGTTTACACTAGGCACGTGCCTCAAGCCAAAACGGGAAGAAAAATTTAGTTTCCTTATATTTGTTTTGGTAATGTTTTAGGGCAAATTTTTGGGGGATAATAAAAGAAAAAAATTTCGTGACTTTGAAGAGGAGAGCCGTATTTTGAGCACAAAGGGGTTTCATATCATTTTTTTCATCTCGATTATTGTTCAAGAACCTCATGGAGAACTAACAATCTTGGTGAAGTAAGGGAGGAACTCAGGGTGTGTTTGAACTACATTATTTTGGAAGAATGTATTTGAAATAGTAGATTGATAGAGAATGTGTGGTTGAAAAAGAAGGAAAAGTTATTAATGTGATGGAAAATATTATTTTATTGAAAATATGTGGTTGAAAATGAGTAGAAGAATGAAAATGAAAATTTTAATGTGGCTCAAACAGGGCTTCAATTGGATGTGGTGATTTCACATCTATTATTTCATGTAATTGGTCTTTTCTTGCTGAATAA
>CAIGRN010079256.1:0-23290 GCA_903798345.1 Fraxinus anomala
ACATTTTTTTAGAAAATGTGTGTGTATATATTTATATATATTAGGTTTAGAGTAATATATATAAAATAAAATTTTTAAAAAAAAAGACGAGCTCGGCAGCTCGTTTTTGGCGAGCTCGGGCACAAGCCGAGCCTAAACTCGACTCGTGGTTCACGAGCCACGAGCTCGTGTGGGTAAGGGCCGGCTCGGCCCATTGCCACCTCTAGCATGAGGTGGCGAGAACGGTCGGCTCGGCCCATTGCCACCTCTAGCATGAGGTGGCCAGAACGGACATGTGAAAGGGTTGGAGAATGATTTGAAGAATGAAGGCTTTATTCCTTGATATGGAATTTGTGTCAAGGTGGAGTTTATTATGTTTGCGACTCAAATTCCATGTGATTTGAAAGTTTAATTCATGGAGGAAGCTTAGATAATTTTAGTTTAGAAGTCAGATTTGATAAGGGATCAAATTTCATCATGGATTAGGAGTTTGATTCAGATAAGAACTTTGGGATGGTTGAAAAGTGTTTTGGGAGCACTAGAATGGAGTCGGGCACCAAGAGCGAAAAGAAAAGCAGAATTGCTCGGGGCAGCGCTGTCGTTCGGGAAGAATTCTACTATGTTAAGGTTTTTGACGCGGTTTCGTGTTTTACTTTATCTATAACTCCAAGATTTGGCTCATATAAATGCTCCACAAAGTGTAGGTTCTTCAGAAACTCAAGATAATAATTAGATTATTGTTATATACATTAGAAACTTGAGAGAATTGTTTAAATTTAGATTGAGAGAATCAAATCTTGTAAAAACAGTTTTAGTTTCTTGGTTTAATATATTCTCTCTTCTTTTACAAAAATATTGGTGACTGTGTGATCACCAATATAGTATCTTGTTTCTTTATAACAGTCTGAATGATTGTGGCCTTGGTAACTAGCAATCATTGCATAGGATATAAAAAAATTTATGTCTTATGTTAGTAGCACAAACTCAATGTCGTGTTTCATACTCGAAAAAAGTATGACAGTTTAGAGAGAGAAATGAGATTCAAAGTAGGAACCTTTACGTTTGAAAATAGTGTATTTTTTATGATAGAAATGTCTCCTATTTATAGATTTATTTGCTGTCATTCAAACAATCTACAAGACTCTTTAGAATAGTAGTCACTATTCAAATAGTCTTTCAAATGAATAGAGGTGTCTGTCCACAATGAAAATAGGCACCTTTTACAATGGATTACAGACATCTATTATAATCGGTTACCAAAAACAGGTGTTGTTCACAAATGTTGTAACCGACGACATCGATTAATCCAAAAAAAAAATTAATAATTTTATTCAATACCCAAGAATTTAATGGACCTGGTCTATGCCTAGCCCCGCCACCCAGATTGCGGCACGCACGGAGTTTACGATCAAATCTAATAGGATCTAAGCTTACACCCTTCTCTTAAGAAAAGTGGTACCCGTTGGAGCCAAGTGGAAAGGCACAACTCCCACTATATAAACCAAACAATTATTCTCAATGTTTTCTATGTGGGACAAAAGTTAGCTATACGATCTAATTCTGTCTTATTTAAAGTTCCAAATGGGTGATTTTGAATCAAAATATTTCAGTCAAAATCAAATGATTTTCCAAAAATAAATATATCATTTTAAATCATTTTGCATAATAGAACATAAATATGTTTGGTCCTTCAAGTGAGCTCAAAGTTGCTCACTTCAATTATTTTTCCAACTTAAACCACCCCTGATCTGCACCCAAAAACACGTTGGGGTAACAAAGAAAGCACAAAAAGAAGGCCTTTACTTCTTTTTTGTAATATTCTACACCCTGCCTTTTGTATGATTCTCTTGATCATGAGCATGAAGTTTCTCGGAGTCGAGAAGCAATTCCTCGTTTCTTTTATTGGGTTGGTTTATAGCCGAATATGGCAGCAATCCCTTCTCTCTGCATGTTTCGATGGCTCCTGTGTACATGTCTTCCCAGGTGTACTCGAAAGTAAAACCCATTCCTATCAGCTTCTTGGAGGAGAAACTCACAACTTCTATGTCCTCATCAATTCCTTCAAACCTGTTTACTCATGCATTGGCAACTTCAGAATTATATTATAATGGGTTACTCAAACCTGTTTAAATGAACTTGTCCAGTATTCAGACATCCATAGAAAGGGAAATACACAATAGAGACTTACACGGTAGAGAGGTCATATTCGGGCCATTTGTCTCGAATCATTTTTGCCAAATCATAAATGGTTGCATCATGAGACGAGCAAATGTATCTTCCCTCAGCATTAGGGTGTTCGTACAAGAATATATGAGCCTCACAGAGATCATCCAAATGCACATATTGACCTTGCGCGATGATCGAGTAGTGTGCTTCGTTCCCTAAGGAAAAAGATCAACAGAAATCACGATTGCGAAAACTTTCTATATATTCTGGAAAAGAATATGTGAATTAATGTACCAGTGATTGGCGAAAGTGCAGTAATTAGGCTCGGTGGGAAGGTTGGCGTGATGAATGGACCAACTACTAATGTTGGTATAATGCTAATGAAACCAATATTGTTCTCTTTAGCAGCTTCACACGCAGCTTTCTCAGCCAAAATTTTGGAAACAAAATACATCTGCGGAAAAATATCCAAGAAAATATGAGAACAATTTGATTCTTTTACGTTAAATATTTGCAAAACAAAAATCAAGTGACTAACCCATCCAGTCATTTTCTTGGAATATATGAAATCCATGTCACTGTAGTCAGTTTCATCATAGACTGATTTGTGGTGTTCTTCAACGTTTACAGTTCCAGCAGAGGAAGTGAACACCATTCTCTTTACAGTTTTTGCCTTAGCGCATGATCTTATTAGGCTCAAAAATCCCTCAATTGTAGGCTTGATCACTTCATTCTGGAATATAAAATCAATTATTAGCAAAAATGAAGATAAATTTGCTATATTATTAATGATTGAATTAAAAATCAAATTTATGTGTTTCTTAGAAAGTTAATCTTACATGTCTGTCCTTGGACAATAGTAAAAGTAACTAATGAATAACTTATACCACATATCTATGATCAGTGCTAGAGGTACATAATGGTGTAAATAATTCTCCCATGTGATGGGATCCCATTACATAAATGGTGTACATAACTCTCACATAGGGTCCCATCACATTTGAGAGTTATGTACACCATTATGTACATATATTATGTACAACAAGAATAATTCATATCTATATGACTAATCCATCAGGTCCTTGTTTCGTTCAGATAAAATAAAAATTTTAATAAATTTTGATAAAAATTTATGAAATATGTAGTTAAAAAATTATGTCATATGAAATGTGTGATTACAATTAATTATTGATTTTTGCTTAATTTTTAATTAATTTTTTTAACTGAATCAAACAGATGCCAGAATTATTAGATGTATAAATTAGATTTTATTCCAGTACAGTCTGACCATGTGTGTGGAAGTGCAACGGACGAGACCACATGGCTTGTTTGCTAACCAATGTACTTATTTTGTCAGATGTTGGTTTAAACAACCAGTTTTTTTGCCCTCGAGGGGTAGGGATAGGGATACCTCTAGCAAATATTTATTGTGTCATTTAATCTAAGTTAAAATTAAAAATTAATTTAAATTATACATTTTGTAGGATTCATAACTTTTCAATTACATATTTTATCAATGTTTATCAAAATCTACTAAAAATCTTATTTTAATCATCACCAAATAGGGGCTTAATTTCCATTCCATGCCATGAAAATTTTATTGTGTTCGGATCAGTGTCGGAGTCACAATTTTTAGTTTAGGAGGCACTATGGGGATTTATCATACTAGAACGATCTATGAAAAGACAGTAGATACTCAAACTATGATTTATAAAATTTAAGTTGATCGGACATTATTTTTAACCATATATTTTGTGAAACTCAAGACTTTATCCACTTTTATTCATATATTCGATAGGACTCACATTTTATAATGTATTATTCTTGGTGTACATAGGGGGTACCATAATAGTGTCCATAATGGACACATGGTGCCCCTATTGGAGGGGGTGCCGATGGGCCCGCGCTTCCTTCAATAAGAAGGCACTATATGTCCGTTATGAATACTATTATAGTGCACATATGTACACCAAGCACAATCATTTTATAATATGCAGGAACATTTACAAGTTGTATTTGATGAAAACAATTATTGTATATATAAGAAATTTAAAATTTTAATCTTTTCATTTTTTTTTAATTCAAGTTATTGTCTACAAAGTAACTAATTTAGTAAAATTATAGGTTTAAGCATATTAATATTGTCATAAATAAATTTTCGCTCAAAAATACGACCAATAAAATAATAAAAATAGAAATAATGTTTGAAACTAACAGTGATACGTCCTTACATGAAAACATCGGAATCAATCATCACCAATAAATTGACCAAGAAAATGAAGAAAAGTTAGAAACTAATGAAAGCACTGCAAATTTCTTTCAAATTTGCCTATAAATATAATAATTTTCAAACAAATTTTTGGAGATTTAAACGTTCAATTTTAAAAGTTGTAAATAAATTTACTACAAACGTTAAAGAATAGAGATTAATTGTGTAAAGTTTCAAAGAAAATTAGGGGGGGAAATCATTTTTATACAACAAATATTCAAGCACTAAATCTCCAAAATACATTGTGAAATATACCATTAAAAGAAATTTCATTTTTAACTAAAAAAAAATACTTAGCCCCAACTCCTATTTGATTAAAATCTGCTAAAAATTTAATTTTAATTTTCTCCAAACGAGAATTTATTTTGAAGTCTCCCGATGAACATTTTAAAAAGATACAACTAAACATTTTTTTTTTAATGAAGAAAATACTAGTTGTTAAAAGTAAAAATTTATAGTGTGTGTTCATAATCGTGCTTCAATTAAATTTCACGTTAAGCGTAAATTGATTCAATAGTAAATGTTCAAATACCTCAGGGTCCTTGGATTCAAAGTCCATAGGAGTGGCAACATGAAATACTCCTTCACAGCCGTGGATTGCTTCGTCAAAGCTTCCTTCTAATGTCATGTCCGCTTTCCACAGTGTCAGGTTCGTGTCGGCTTTTGGCAATTCCAATAGATGTTTTACTTTTTGCTTGTTCTCTATGTCATGTCACAGCCACGGTATCCATTCAAATTCGAAATAATGTTATCTACCATCGAGTGTGCTAAAGCACCAATTTTAATAATATCATGTGATTGATAAAGATCAGGAGGTAGCGTGAAATTACAAATTTTGCGTATGCAAATTTTACGCTATGCAGTAGCAGAAAACTTTCAAAGTTGAGATTTTATTTGTTATCATGAGACATGTCATGTCATTTATTTACACAACTTTTGCAGGACTACAAACATAATTTCTTTCATGTAATTATGATGATAAGAGAGAGTATCAAAATTATACCAGGATCACGAACGGTTGCACGAACAATATAACCACGTTCTAGAAGTCTCATGACGAGCCATGAGCCGATGAAGCCAGAAGCTCCAGTGACGCATACCGAGGCCGCAGCATCAGTTTCCATAATCAGAAATGTGGGAAAAATTGGAGTTGCGTAAGAGATAATAATGAAACTTTAATTTGACTTTAGTAATCAAGAATAGTGAAAATGGCCATGTATTTATAGATAAAAATCAGTTATTGAATAAGCACGTGCCTTACGTACCAGTACCATTCAGTCAATCGCCGAATGGTAGAATGCATTATTTCCTTCTAAGCCTCTGGCTAACTTTGTCGGTAGATAATCGCATTACTTTGAAACAAGAATTTTCAGTTGTCAGTTTTTTTTTAAAAAATATTGTAAGTTTCTGCTATGAAATTGAAATCGTAAGCGCGTTTAACTAATAAAGTGGACGTTTTAAATTTGAATTGTCGATATCTCGAAAAATATTTACTTTTAATTATACAATTTTAATTAATTTAATTTTAACAACAAACACAAACACAAACACAAACAATTAAAATTATGATTTGAGAATAACGAAAAAATAAACTAAGAATCTACGAAATAAGAAAATATAAACACCTGGAAATTTTGAAGGAAAATGTGTTTAGGATTCATGATTTCACTTAACTGTCGCCTACTTAATTTCTCTACAAGTGAATTAACAAATTACTCATTTACGATATTAGACCCAATTTTCCAAGTTTAGCTACTAATTATTTGGTTTAACATACTATATTTCTATGTCGAGTAAAACCAAACAATCGCATTAAATTTTTGTGAAAATAGCTCAATTGGTCACCTAGAATTAGAGGTATATCTCTATCTCTTACAAGAACCTAATGTTTCTACCATTTGGTCTAAAATGTATATTTTTCTCTCGAACGATGTACAAATCACTAAATACAATTATTAATTGGTCATATAAATGAAAATGCATGAAAGGCAATAATAGATACACATGAAAATAAGCATTTTAACATTAAAAGCAAATATTGAAATTAATTCAAGTTAGGTTAAATTTCAACCATAAATTCCAACAATAAAACTTATCCCTTGTTAAATATATGATAATAAAGGAGAATATTTATCCAATACATCACAAATGATAGAAAATTGAAAAACGCGTAGTTCGTTCCTAACAACACCTAAAGGGGGTGCATAGGTGTATAATGCGGAATTTAAAATTACTAACGAATTAAATAGTAACAAGACACTTTTTAATTCTTTTCTAAATGATTAAACATGCAAGTCATTTTAGTCATAAATTTGAATACTGTGGTTTATATGATCAATCAATAAACAAAGTAAAACTAGTAAATCAACACCAGGATGATCACGGAGAAACCCAACTGAAAAAAAAAACTCTGAGAACTTTGCCAGTCAATTCACTATAAACGATTTTAAAAATTTACAGTCTATCAGACTAGACGACCCGTACTATCGATCTCCCGACTGCACTTCTTACAGCTCTTCCTGGATCATGTGCTCCCCTTCACCAATCTTTAGTTGTTGTTGCCAAAGCACTCCGTAGAATCTGCTACCTTGCAGCACTCCTAACCTTGTGGAATAGTCTATCTCCCGTGGATCAATGAAGAGCACATTGTTCTTCACAGATTGGAACTCTAGTCAACTTTTCTCGATCCTCAGAACTCTGATCAAATGTAGAGGAAAGACAGTTTGTATTTGAATTATAGGAACAATATTTTTCTCACCAAAACAATCAAAATAGGCGAATGTTGAAAGATAAAATAGAATGAATCTCTCCCGGATGAATCTCTCTCAATGTTCAACCTTGTAACCTTTCGTACAGATGTGTTTTGGTATATATAGATAGGTTAGGAAACGAATGGGTTGGGTAAAAAGACTTTAAATCGCGAAATAAAAATTTCTCAGATAACCACGTCGCTCGAGCGAGGGCTCAGGGACGATCGACTGACAGCATGTCGCTCGAGCGAAGGAGGGGCGACAGTCCAGCAACAATATTTCTGCTTTTGTAGCTCGAGTCAAACATTGACGATAGTCTAGGGAAAATATGCGCCGTTTTTTCTTCTTTTGCCATTCTCGAACCCTAGACATAATAATCATATTTTCAACTATTTGCACATTACTCATTGACTTTTTAAACATAGTACAACTTAATCTTTTTGTTTACAAAATTGTCAATTACAAAACATCCAAAACCTAACAAAAATAATGGAGAAACAACAAGATTAAATAAAAACCCATTTTATTGGATTTGTGAAACAATGGATGGACTGATTTTGAGTTCCCCAAAACTTCTTCACCTTTTTTGATTTTATCCCCTATGTTTGCTCTAATCTTTACTTCAAATTACTTAGAAAATGAGAAGAATGGAAGAGAAAACAAAGAAAATGAAAGGAAAGGAAGAAAAAGAAAAGAAAACTAAAAAAAATATGAAAAGAAAAAAGAAAGAGGAAGAAGAAGAAGAAGATTGAATAGAGAAAAGAGTATAATGAAAAGTGGCTGAAAATGACTTATAAAAGTCCTAAAAATATGTCTCAAAAATTGCCCAAAAAACTTCGGAAATTTGACAAAATTAGCACAATTAGCTCCAGCCAGGGAGCGGCGCGCGCATGCGTGCATTCCTAGCACGTGTGCGCGAGCGTTGTGCTTTGCTCTCGGGTTAATTTTCAAACCTCCCGCGCGTGCAGATTTTTTCTCCTTTCATTTTGTTAAGCTCAATCCTCCGCTGCTTGCATGCCTGGTCCCTCAACTTAATCTTGTACAATCTGTCAAATTTTGACTTTCATTTCAATCACATCCTTAATATTTTGCATCCAAAAGTCCTTCAAATTTCTAACTTGTGCACTTTGGTCCCCAACTCCATGTTTTTGTACGCATTTGGTCCATTTTCTCTTCTTTTTGCCTTATTCTCTTTACATTTAGGATTTATGACCTACAAAAGTCAAAATTACCCAATTGTGAGTTGATATCCGTTCTTTTATTAATGATAAGCATATTTAAATATTAAATAAATATGCAAAAACACACTTATCAAATATCCCAAAACTTAAGTTCTCACTCGTCCCGAGCAAGATTATCTACAAACAATCAAGCAACACATGATAATGATAAACACATTGGATAGCTTGCAAAAATATCTATGAGTGTAAAACTGTATAATCAATTCACAAATATGCTCCAAATAATGGCATCAAAAGAAAGTTGAGCTTATCCAATGTTCGACCGGTGTGTGTGCATAGTTACTTTCAATCTTCACCTAGAGTCGAAAAAGATTATCAAGATGAATTTTTTTTCAAATTGATGTCAACCCAACCCTAAGTTGTCAAATATTTCATTTCTCACCCCTTAGATAGATACTTAATTTCTTTCCCTGAGTGTAAATTTAAAAATTATCTCCAATTACTATTTTCTTTTCCTGCTCTTGTTTGGTTTGGCTTAGTTAGCAATTTCAACATCTAGTCATGTGATGATTCTCCACTAATGAGTGCTTCAACATTTAATTTTATACTATATGATTCAAACCAATTAGTTATCTAAACCCAAATATCAAATACAATTGCACAAAATCAATTTTTTATTTTTTCAATTAAAATTTATGATTGACCTCACAGCTTTAAGCTTTCTTTTTGACCCATATAATGAGCTTTAAGTCAATAACTCTTCAATATTTTAGACCAAAGGGTATTGGGTTTTGATATACAACTACAAACTTAATAACTTGAGTAAAAAAGGCTACAAAGTGAGACAAGAATTCAATAAGTGTAATGTTCTTCTTTAGGCACGACAAAAAATATATGGAGTTTAGATCCATAACATATGGTCATAACCTAGCTTATACTAGCAAAAGACACTCCATACAATTTTTTTTTTCACGATGCATGGAATCAACACACTTTTAAATAATATCCTTCACCAGCTTGATCACCCCAAAATTTATCTTGCAATATGTCAAGTGAAAGAGGAGTTAATATAGGTTGATATAAATTTTCAAGAAACTCACAATCTAGTTTTACTAATTCAAAACTTTCTCCATCGATCAATAGTTTCTACATCTAGCTAACAATTAATCATGACTATTGTGGTCAAAATAATTTGAGATCTTATGTGGACAAGCAAAAACATTTTAAAAAATTAGACACAAATAGCATATTTGGTCATATCTCATGAATCAATAACAATTTTAAATATCAAACAATCCTAAGTCGGCAAGGCTACCTAACATGTGAGCAAAAAAACACAAGACAAGCACAATCACCCTCAAACTTAAATCACACATTGTCCTCAATGTAGAAAGAACAAGATAAAAGAGAAGATAGGGTAAGGACACTTTCCGAATTGGGGATTTGGTGAAGAGGTACTAATGCTCGAATTGGACTTGTGATGCTCTTGATAAATTTGGACAAGTGACCTTCTTGTACAACGATTGACCCTCAAACTTGTTGGGAACCATGGATATGTGGGACTTCAAAAATTACCTACAAAAACAATGGTAGCTAATCAAATTTAAAAAAAAAAATATGTATATAAAAGTAAATAAATAACTTAAGTTAAAAAAATGGGTTGCCTCCCAATAAGCCATTTTTTAGTCTTTAACTCGACTTTAACCATTATCATGGACATCTAAAGAAGGCTTTGAATGCTTTATCCATTTTTCTTCACCTGGCTTTATTCCAGTTTTCATTTGATCTTCAAAACATAACCTTACTCATTTTCATATAATATGACTTGTCTATTCCATTCAATTTTACTTCAACTGCATAGACTTCTACTACATCATCGGACTTAATCACAAACTGAATTTTCAGGCAATTAATGAAGATGGAACAATGTTCATTACTTTCATCCTCATTGTTTGCTACATTTTCGTTCAGTTCATTTGTGATTAATATGTCCTTCTCTTTGAACTTTTCATCAGTAGATAACGTCTCATCCGATTAAATGGTGGTCAACAATCGAACTCTACAAGCAATGGCAAGTCTTTCCTATTAACTTTGTTGAGTGGATTATACACCCACTTTTGAAATCCATCCCAACATCCGTAATCTCCCACAAGTATGTCATCTCCATCCAACTTGGCAAGTTCACGGTAATACTTTGCAAGTACCCTTTCGTTCAAAAATTGAGGACCATCTTCCGAAAATTTGATGTCTTCGTCCCAATAATCAAGTATATAATCTCCTGTGAGCATTTAACTATTATCGAAATTGTCTAGTGCTTGTTTCTTACATTTCAAATATTGTCTAAATCAAATAAGTTTCGACATTAAGGCATCCATGCAAGAATATAAGCATTGTCATTTACAATGCATCACTTGACAGATTTCACATCTTGGACTCCAAGCATAAATTTGTAGTCAATGTACAGATTAGACATTATAAAAATTTTGATATTTTACCAAGATTGAAATAATGCAACTATAACAGAAAAGTACAAAAAGAGAATACCAACACAAAATAGATTAAGAATACGGGAGTTAATCAATATATACAAAAATAAAAGCAATAAAAAATAAATAAAAAGAGATTGTTAAAACTAACATTAACTAAAGTGGTAATCAAAGTAAAAATATTTTCACACAACGGCACTAAAAATTTGTTCGCTATGAAGTGCAAATCGCAAGTGCACGGGTTGTGGTCAAATAATAAAGTGAACTTTTTGAGTCGAATTGTCGATCACTTGAAGAATGTTTACTTTTAATTACACAACTTTAATCAATTTAATTTAATAACAAAAATAAACACACAATTAAAAGTATGATTTGAAAATAAGGAAAAAAATAAACTAAGAATCTACAAATTGAAAAAACACAAACATTTGGGAATTTTGGACAAAAATTGGTTGGAATTCATGGTTTCTCTTAACCGTCGTCTAGTTAATTTCTCTACAAACTAATAAATAAATTACTCATTTACGATGTTAGATCTGATTTTTCAAGTTTATCTAATTACCTTTCGAGAGAGAAATTAACTCTAATTGATTGGTTTAACTTACTATATCTTTATATCGATTAAAATCAAACAACTACATTAATTTTTTGTAAAAATAGTTCATTGGATCATCTAGAGTTAGGAGTATATCTTTATTCCCTACAAAAACTTACGGTTTCTATTATTTGGTCTAAAATGCACAATATTATCTCGAACGATATACAAATCACTAAACGCAATCATTCATTGGTCACGTAAATGAAAATGCATTAAATACAATAGTAAATACACGTAAAAATAAGAATTTTAACATTAAAAAAACAAATATTGAAATTAATCCAAGCAAGGTTAAGTTTCAATGATAAATCTCAACAATAAAACTTAACATATGTTAAATATATGATAATAAAGGAGAATATTTATCCAATACATCATAGATAATAAAAAATAATGGAGAAACAACAAAATTAAAGAAAACCCCCTTTGTTGGATTTGTGAATCAATGGATGGATTGATCCTCACTTTCCTAAGTTTTCTCTACCTTTTCTTTGAATTTATCCCCTTTGTTTGCTCTAATTTTACCTCCAAATTACCAAGAAAATGAAAGAAAAGAAGAGAAAAGAAAGAAAAGAAAAATGAACGGAAGAAATAGAAAAGAAAACTGAAAAATATGAAAAGAAAAAGAAAAGAGGAAAGAGAAAGAAGAAGATTGAAGAAAGAAAAAAGAATGATAAAAAGTGGCTGAAAATGACATATAAAAGCTATAAAAATGTGTCCCGAGAATTGTCCAAAAGCTCTAAAAATTTGGAAAAAAAAATTTAAAAAAAAAGGGCTCCAATCAGGAAGTGGCGCGCGTGCACGTGCGTTTCACTTTGCTCTCTAGTTAATTTTTAAGCTCCTCGCGAGCTCATGTTTTTTCTCATTTCATTTCGTCCAACTTAGTTATCCACTATTTGCATGCTTCATCCCTCAACTTTAATCTTGTACAATCTGGTCCTCAAAATTTGACTTTCATTTCAACCATGCCCTTATTAATTTGAATCCAAAGTCCTCCAACTTTCTATCTTGTGCATTTTGATCTCCAAACTCCATGTTTTTGTACGCTTTTAGTCCATTTTCTCCTCTCTCTCTTTTTGCCTTATTTTTTGTTCATTCGGGGTTTATGACCTACAAAAGTCAAAATTACCCAATTGTGAATTGATATCCGCTCTTTTTATCAATAATAAGGATATTTATGTATTAAATAAGTGTGAAAAACACACTTATTAGTAAGTGACACTCTCAATCTAGATTATTTATTAGGGAAACTTAGGGAATGCTTGGGAGTTTCAGGATACTTGTTATGGGATTTTTTGAAGTATTGATGACATTTTTAACGAGATTTTGATTGATATTTAGTAGCGCTATTATAAAAAGTCCAACTCATTCTTGTAAATTTATTATAATATTGTTCTAAATGTTTTTCAAAAAAGAATAAAATATATATACGCTCCTTAGTAATAATTTTCAATTTTTAATTTCATGTATGAAATTTTTTACTCGTAAAAGTGATATTTTATTTGTAAGCGTAGTTTTACATATAAGGTAATTTTAACTTAAAAAGTGAAATATTTACTTATAAGTCAAAATTAGTTATAACTATTTTTTTTAATTATAAGTAAATTTTATAGTTATAGGTTATTTTTGTACTTTTACATAATTTTTCACATGTAAGTGAATTTTATACAGAGTATCCATAGGAATGACATGATCTTTAACATTTTATACATAATTTCATAGCTATAAGTGAATTTTATATAGAGTATCCATAGAAATTTCACACATAATTTTATGCATGCAAACGGAGTATCCAGGAAGATATGCAATGCTTTGGCACTTGTAGTTGGTCCACAAATATCAAAGTTAACACGATTCGACTCGTGGTTTACGTCCCATCCGAATAGTTTGCCAATATACAAATAATCAAAGAATGTGTACAAATAAATAAAAAGCGGGTCCATAGGAGAGTTGACGTACACATATTAAAACTCATAAACAAAAGCAATGACTTTAGAGAGTGTCCTTTCTTGAGCCCACCAAACAAAATACGTCTCTCTCTCAGTCATGGGAAAAGTTAGTCAGACAGGATTGGGGATAGGGAAGGAAAAGAAAAACAGGTGCATGTGTCAACACCTGTTTGGGTGATTTTTATTTTTTAAAAACTGTTTAATCAATTAATGACATGTGTCCTAACTATTTTTAACTCTCATTGACGCTGTTTTCTTTTTTTTTAGCAAAACTCCTCAATTATTGGTAAGCAATCAAATTTCTTCCTCAACCTTCCCCTATACACTGGTAAGTTGTCAATTGCCGCCCCCCACCTGCCTGTCAAAGATTTTGAGAGCATATTCAATAAACAATTATTTTGTAATGATCAATACATAAATAATTATTTCAAGGAGAATTTACAAAAATAGCTAATTTCATGCTTGTTAATTAAAAAGTGTCTAATTTTAATAACTTTTGTTAAAAAAAAAAAAAACCAAATTTGATACCAATTGTCCATTATATCCTTAATGAAAATGAAACAATTTTTTTTTTTTTTTTCAATTTGTCACGAATTTAGAGAAAAACAAGTAGCTTCCATGAGAAGTTACATTAATACTATCTAATACCTAATGGATTTATTTGCTTTTATTATCAATTAAGTTTTGACCAAGAATTTTGGAAAAAAAATGAAGAAGATGAAGTAGAAAAGTCATTAACACTAAAAAATAATTATATGCATTCAATTCATAAAAAAATCATACAATTTCATTTCGAAAAATTTAATCTCATCCAAATTTACAGTTGATTAGGCTTTCCACAATTCTCGATAGAAGGTAATTTTTCTTTGAAATCTTGTTTTGTTTGATAAGTGTGTTTAATAATTGTTATTCTTGACATTTCATAACGTTCTCGATATTTTAAAAGCTATTAGATATATTTGGATCATGTTTATCTTGATACTTGACACTTCATTTGTTTAGAATGAGATTTCTTTCTGAACATGAAAGTTCTTTACATTTTATAATATTTTTGATATTTTAAGTGTACTTTTCGACATTTTATAAAAGTTTTATTTACCAACTTATAGGGAGAAGTGAACATTTGATCCATGATTGAAATGATATTTCTTAAAATAAGTTGTATAGGTTATGTGTCAAGATATTATTGGTCAATACAATTTTTAATTATATAAATAATTGTCTTCATTGTGGAATTAAAATTGTTAATGAGTGCATTTTGGTCTATATTATAGTAAAATGGACATTGAAGAAATTTTGAATACTTTTGCAAATGAATATGTAAAAGTGGACATATTTTTTTTGCAATTTTCTCTTATTTCAATATAGTCCAACTTGATCCAAGCACCGTATAGAGATGTCTGTTTGGCTCGCTGTCTCGAGCCGCCCATGACTCGGTTCGAAAAAGCTCGGCCTAGCCCAAGGCTCGGTAGAACCGAGCCGTAGCTAGGGCCGAGCCACATTTTGGGAAAACGAGCCGAGTTAGCCCGTCTGGCCCATATAAAATTAAAAAAAAAAATTGAAATGGAAGGGAGGAAAGAGGTAGTTGTGCTGCCTTTTTCTTATATATAAAAATAAAAAAAAAAAATCAACAGCCCATTGAGGCCTGAGCCCTCAAATTTTTTTTCTAGTCTTTGCTGGCTCGGGCCAAAAAAAGCCCGAACCCATTTTGATTGAAATGAGCCCGAGCTTTGAATTTCGGCTCGTGACTCCACACTAAATTTGAAATTCAAGATTTCGCAATAAGTTTTTTTAGATTTTATACAAGATTTTCAAAAAAAAAATCTTGTAATTTTTAATTTTGTCACCACAATTAAAATTTTGTGAAATTTGCCCCCACAATTCTACTCCCCTGACTCCGCCCATGTTTGCATTATTATTATTATTAATATAAAATTAATTTTGGCTAGGTTGCCACCAACTTAACCAAATAATAATAATAAATAATAAATTTGTGTAAATTAAACTTCTAAAATTAATTTTAATTGAACATAAAGACAATATAGAAGCAAAAAATTGGGAGTGTTTATAGACATAAAGCTGATCTTTCTCAAAAACAAATCAGATTAGACTTAGATTGGAAAAAAAAAAAAAAAAAAACCTGGCCAACGGTCAATCATCATTAGGTGATGAAGTCCATACGATCCCGTTCATTATGACGGATCACGCTCCTTTTAAGGGCTAATTGCATTAATTACTTACATTTACTTATTAAAACTGATTTTTACTTCAATCTAAATTTAATGACTTTTACTTGAACCTGATTATATTTTTCAATTTCGAAAAAGATTAACTTTACACTCACCAAAATCAAATTCTATTGTTGAAAAAATAGGCGTGAGCGTACATATCTTATATAGTGGTTTTCTTATAATATATTGCTAATTTTTTATTTGTCAAACATTGAGAAAAGCGTACAAATTAGGTGGTTGTGACTAACTTCATGGTAAGCAGATTCGTCCAATATATTTCAGCTACGTATTTTATCGTGTTTCCTTACATAGAATGATCTGTTTTTGTGTTATACAAATATATGTCGATTTTATATCATCCTAAATAGTTACAGTTTTGTTTAGAAGGAAAATATAATGATGATAAATTAAATTCGTTTTTTCTTATATTGGCCCTATAAAATCTTTTATTATATTTTATACTAATTTTCTTACCATTTTTACTGCAGATTATTAGATAACAATCAAATCCTTATTTTGATGTTTATTTTACATATAAGTAATGTAAGAAATCAATAAAGGAATGAAGCAATGAAAAAAATTATAATCCGTCTTTGTTCCTTAAGGCAGATGCTCGGCCCACTTCATGCAAAGGAGAGCAAGGCACAATGGTTCATTGATAATTTCAAAGCCAACTTTTTCTTGAAGCATTTGAAGAATTCAAAACAAATAGATGGTTAAAGTATAATTTCATCTTTTTATCAAGCTATTTGGCATGAAGTTAAGAATGATGGTTCTTAATCCAAATGATGGTTACAGCCAAGTACAATAGGGAAGTAATGATAAAGTTAAAACCGGATAATTTAATTTCACTTCATCAACAAGTCAAAAGGAAAAGAAACAAAGTGAAATTGTTCTTAGTTCTTTTGATTGTTATGTCACCTTTCACATCTTTTTATTTTGTAAATCCATTTGTAGTCAACTACCCTTTTACCCTCTAGTTTTTATAATCAGAACCTAATTGTTAATCTTTTTAACGAATTGTATTTCTTCTTGCATTGCTGCAAATCAATACTTGGCTTCTTTACTATTCATAGCTTCTTCATCATATTCAATTAGGTTTTGAAAGGTTAAAAGTGAAACATCTAATCAATCTAAAAGGAGGTCTTATTTGTATCCTCTGAGTATCTCTAGCTAATTGTTAATTATTCAATGATTGATTTATCTATAAATCATTTTCATTTTCAGATTCATCAATTAAAACTCCATCATTTGGAGTATCTTTATTTCCTATATCATTTTCAATATCAGTATAGTGATGAAAATCATCAGTTTTACCATTAGTATGCTCTACCTCAATTTCAATCTCTTCCAATTTCTTTAGTTTGATTATTAGGGTCAATTTTTCTTTTAGTTTTAAGGCAAGAAATATCAATTTCATTAAACACTACATTTCTACTTATAATGCCTTTTCAAACCTCTAGTTTCTCTTACCCACAATCTATACCCCTTTGCCATAAGTTGAAAAGACAAACTTTAGAGCTCTAGGCTCTAATTGCCTTCGTACTGATGTGCAAATGTAGCACATCTAAACATTCTTAAGTTATTAAAGTCAACAAATTTCCACTACATTTCTCTTCAGGAGTTTTGAAGTGAATAGCACTAGCTTGACTTCTATTTGTCATATAACTAGCAGTTTTTGTAACCTCTCCCTAAAATAATTTTGGGTGGATAGTTCTATCCATTCTCTCAACTAAACCATTTGTTGTGGAGTGCGTAATACAGTTCTGTATCTTAGTATATCAAATAATTGCACAACTCATTAAACTCAAAATTGCATAATTTTAGATCACTATCAGTTCTAATCAATTTAATCTTTTTATCAGTTTGATTTTCAATTAAAGTTTTTTTAGTCTTTGAAAACATTGAAAGTGTTGGATTCGGATTTTAAAAGAAAATGCTGATTTTTCTAGAAAAATCATCAATGATTAAAAGAAAGTACTTGAAACCGGTATGAGTTGTTACAGTAGTTAATCCCCACATATCATCATGCAAATGTTCAAGTATTGTTGCATATTTATGCATTTTAGGCAAAAATGATAATCAATTATACTTTTCTAAGATACAATAATTATAAAAATTAAGTTTTTCTACACTATCTTTTTCCTAAAAGCAACTTGATTTTTTAAAAGTTGTAATCCTTTGTCACTGATATGACCCAACCTTTTATGCCATATTTGTCAGTTCATTCTAAATAGAGATAGTCGTTGAAGTGGAACTAGAAATATTATTAGTTTTTAAAATGTATAGACCACGTCTCTTGGGAGCTACAACAACTACTCGTGTATGTCTCAAGATTTTAATATCATAATTCAGATTATCTAAAATCGATAGTGAGATAAGATTTCTCTACAAGTTTGGAACATATATAGTCTTTTCTAAAACTAGATCAATATTACTTTTAAGACTTAATTTAATAGATCCCACCCCCTTAATCTGACACGTCATGTGATTGCCCATTAAAAATTGACCTTCATTTACATTTTCAAATTCAGTAAACCATTCCCAATTTGGACATGTAGGAAGGTTCAGCTAGAGTCAAGAATTCATTCTTGGCTGGGTTGACAGTTTATATCAATATTCTTGGCTGGGTTGGCAGTTTATATCAACATAAAATTTATCGTTAATAGCCTTCTCTTTTTATAGGCTAAGCTCATTCTCCCTCAGTTTTAAGACAATATTTGATAAAATGACATTATTTCACAGTAAAAGCACTTCTTTCCTTTAGCTTTAGCTTTAGATTTTCCCTTCTTTTTGTATCCATTTTTCTTATTAGAATGTCCATTCTTAAATTAAATTTGGATTTAGCCATCAGATTTTCGCCACTAACAAACTCATTACCTCAGATTTAACTGTCACTCTTTATTTCTTAGTGTGCTGAAAATAACATTAGTAGTTAAGGTTTTTCTATCATATTGAATTGCATTTTTAACATCCTTATATTTATTACTAATCGAATTTATTGGAACCACATCCAATTGATCGTTTGAGAGCTTATCATCACAACTGGCAAGGTTATGGAATAATCTGTTAAACCTATCAAGATTGACTTCGAGATCGAGTGTGGGATCCAATTTAAATCCAAAAAATTGTTTAAAATTCGCCGGTAATACACTCATTGTCTCATATTTTAATTGTAACTCTTTATTTCTTAGAGCACTGATAATAATATCAGTAGTTAAGGTTTCTCTACCATATTGAATTGCATTTTTAACATCCTTATATTTATTACTAATTGAATTTATCGGAACCACATCCAATTAATCTTTTGAGAGCTTCTCATCACAACGGCGAGGTTATGGGATAATTTGTTAGATCTATCAAGATTGACTTCAAGATCAAGTGTGGAATCCAATTTAAATCCAAAAAAATGTTTAAAAAGTTATACCTTGTTTATATTGGTTTTATTCAAATAGGTATCTTCAATTTTTTTATTTTTTATTTTTATTTTTTCACAATTCAAAGTAGTCTTTATTTCACCAATTTTTCCGCAATATCTTATCAGACAACTGCTAAAATATTAAACTACATGCAATTTCATCTAGTTCATCCTTTTTATTTTCTTCGAGATCATCTAGCCAAAATTCATCTATAGCCTTTGTACATTTTTATTGAAGTAAAATAGCTGTTTTTTTTTTTTTTTTTTGCTGCCACCATAAACTTAAAAATACCCAATTCAAACTTCAGGGAGAAGAGTTCAGAGAAACCAAAAGCTAGAACCAGAGAGAATGAAGAGTCAAACCGCACGATGAAATACATCACAAAAAACTATGAAGACAAGACTCGACCAAAATAGGAAAAACGATTGAGCATAACATGCCTCATACATACATTGAGTAACCCTCTAAAAATTAAAATTTCCCAAAAAAACGTCCGAGTAGTCAAACATGGATGGAGCTTCATTCCGTCCTTGATTACAAAAAATTAACGACCGAATGAAGAAAGAATGGGAACCAAAAATCTCCAATTAAATTGGTGTTATGCCCCCTAGTGGACATTAGAAATGAATCCATAATTTTTTTAGTCAAATTGTTTGAAAGCACACTTTTCAGTAGTCATCAGAATCAGTCCATCTTTAATCAAGGACGAACAAGAGGCACTGTGGTGGCACTGGGTTGCCTAAAATTAAGGGTTTGTTTGTCTCTTATTATTGAGAGAAAAATAGAGTAATGAATAGTATTTTTTGGAGAATGTGTGGTTGAAAAATAAAGTAACTTTATTAGTTTGTGTGTAGAATCTTTTATTAGGTGAATGAGTAGTGAAGAATCTTCTTGTAGCAAACAATTTTTTAGAATAATGATAGACAAACATGGGCTAAATGTGGACGCAGCTGCAAAAGTTGGCTAGGAATATCGTAGGTTGGGAAATAGGAATGCAGTTGTGTTTAAAATTAATACCGGATTTTAGGTCAGCTCTTCCTTGTTGAGCGCTATACGATTTAGGAGGGATAGAAGTTCACCTTAGTGAAAAACATGTTTTATAATAATGATTTTTTTGGAGAATGTATAGTTGAAAAGCAAGAAAAAATTTTAGGTTTATTTGTAAAATTATTTTATTGAAAGAATATGTAATTGAAAATGAATTTTGATAGAATAGGCTCAAATATGGTTTTAAACCCTTGTTTGAGCCCCAGTTTTTGAACTAATAAATTTTGTAATAGTGATTTTTTTTAGAATGCATGATTAAAAACTAGTGTAAATTTTAGAATTTATGAGTAAAATTATTTTATTGAAAGACTGTATAATTAAAAATGAACTTTAAAAAAATGAATTTTTATATATGGGAGCTCAAACTGGGGGCTTAGTTAAATGGACTACAAATTACATTGAATAAGATTCTTGCGATGCTGCTCCACTCCTATGCAAATGATTCATGCTCAGGACTGAGCCCTTCTACATAATTTTGCATTGCTTTTAATTGATATGCCACTTCTACACTTATTTTTTTGTAGGGCAAGAGGTCAATTCTACAGCAAAAATTCTTGCATCGAATGACCTTTCGTGTTATCAAGATAGGACTTGGCAGGGGTAATACTTGGCCGAAAGATCCTATTGGCCTTTGTTTGGAGCTCATTCTTCAACTCCAAAGTAGAAAAAAATGACTATTGATTGAAAAAGTAGGACCCAACTGTGCGACAAACGGTCAAAAATAATGGCTGAATTTGGAACATAACGGTCCAATAATGTATTCTTTTGGTGGAAGAATGAACTCCAAACAATGGCTTGGTTTCAAAAATAAATAAATATAAGCTCCATCTTCAAACTTTTATTTTTATTATTATTATTTTTTTGTTTGGTTTATGATACAATTTTTCTAAACATCACATGCCGAACGTACCTTTATTAAAAAGGGATTTCATTCTCCAATTTGAGCGTTTAGCTATCTGAGCACAGCATAAGAAAGTGCATCCAGTGACAGAAACCCAAGCACACAAATAAGATCCATAACCTCATTAATGAATACTAAAGCCACTCCACCTTATTACAAACAAATGACATATTGGATAATTGGACACTCCATTTCCATGTGCCATTGCAGCATTAGTAACCTTAAAAGAACAAAAAGCCTTCATTTTACCAAAAGAGGATGAGCTATATCATGTGCACATCAGGATCTATCATCCGCACTCTAGCCAACCCCAAGGATTATTAGACACAAAACTCGGGTTTGTCCATGTAACCGCTTAAGACAACAGAATGTCACTGAAAAATGAGAGCTACGCGACTTGAAAATTATATTAAGCCGCCTTGGGAGCTTTAACATTATCAGGAACAGCAAGTTCTGGAGGTGTTTCACCAACGCCGCCCAGTATTGAATCGTATTCTTCATCACGCTTAGCAAATTTCTTGCGTAGAACCTTTTCAAACTCAACAACATCCAAGCTCTTAGCATTTTCAGCTGCATGAGCCTGCGCTAAGTCGGAATAATTGATTGCTGACTGAGAAATGAAGGCAATTTCTTCTTCTGTGAGCTTCCTCAGGAATTTTGCTGGATTTCCTTCCCACACCTGTATTTGAAAAATCAGGTTTAGCAATGTTCTCCATTTTTTACGGTCCTTCCATTGTGTTACAACAATTCAGTAGTTCAATAAAATTTGCAGTTTACCATTTATTAAATTATTTTCTCAATCCAAACTTACGCAGACAGTCAGGACTCAATTTCCTCAATTGAAACTGATTGAAATGTTGCTAGTAGTTTGCCAACGAATAGGGCAGATTTATATACTTTTGGTAGAAATACGACACAGAAGTTATAAATTTAAAATGGGCAAAATTAGATATAGCTAATTAAAGATTTTTGAATAGTCTATCCACAAATAAATAAATAAATAATACATCTTTCGTATTACCATAACAAATAGGACCATGCTACACTCATACAATGTTTTACCAAATTTTTAACAAACTGGACACTTGGGGCCCCCCCCCCCCCTCCAAGAGTTTGTCAAAAATTTGGTAAAACATTGTGTACATTTAGATTTATCCTAACAAATATACATGATACAGAAATCAGCAATTAGTAATAATCAACAATAATTGATTAACTCAGAGTCAAACCTCTCCAGAAGGTATTCTTGTATTCTGCCTCACAAGAGCACCTGCTGCAACCATGGCTTGTTTCTCTAGTACCACCCCGTCAAGCAATGTTGCACCCATCCCTACAAATGTCTCGTCCTCAACAGTGCACCCCTGTAAGACAGCACTATGACCTGTCCAGGTCAACCTGGAAGTTATTCCTCGAGATTCAGAGCATCACAAGGATCAGGTTTTTATACAAAAGTCGCTTTAACATAACTAACCTATAGTGACATTGTTGCCAATGGTAGTTGGCAAGACTTTCCCACTAAGATTGGATTTAGCAACGTGAACAAGGGAATTATCTTGTATGTTCGTCCCAGTCCCAATACTGATACTGTTAGCATCACCTGCACAAATTTATTATATAACCACACGCAGAAAGACGAGCAAATTCTATGCAACATGAATCACCACGTAGAGTTGTCAAAATGGGCAGGCCAGTTGGGCCAGTTCGAATTGGCCCACTCACCTGCTGAACCGGCACAGCCCATGTCGGTCACGGTCCTGGCCTAGCCCAGCCTCCAAAAAATTACACATGCCGGGTAGCCCATTCCTTTACTGGGCTGGTTCACCAAAACAGCTAAAAAGAAGAAAAGACAGGAGGTCAAAATGGCAAAAAGTGCAAAATGCCAAATTCTCAATTCCTGATGAACCAAAACCAACCATTAAGACTAGTTTCCGTCAAAAAAAAAAAATACCAAGACTTGCAAGGCAAGCTTTAGTTCAAATATCAAGGAACCCATCCTCTCTAATTGAATCAAGGGAAGCTAGAAGCCTTAGTTCAAATACCAATGTTGAGGTGACTTGATTTTATATAGTCTGATGCACAAGGAAATTGTGTGTAAAAATGTAAGTAAGGTATTTTTATAAACATAAAATGAATGTTCACAAACAGCAAAATATTTAAATTTTCTGCAAATTTGACATTTTTCCTTGTCAAATCTGCAGACGAAAGCTAATAGGGCTCTCTCTTCCTTTATTCATTTTGAAATATATATATATATATATATATATTATTTTTTTTTTTTTTTTTTTTTTATTTGTTTTTTTTCCTCATTTTTTTT
>CAIGRN010079256.1:23573-44090 GCA_903798345.1 Fraxinus anomala
TAGAAGAATGAGAATGAAAATTTTAATGTGTACCAAACAGGGGCTTAATTTATAGAATGGACCACCAGGCCCGTGCATGTATGAAAAAATATGAAAATTTTTGAAAAAAAATATAAGGAGAGAATAAAGGCAACAACCATTATTCAAGGCTTTTGCCTGCAACAGCTTTCATTAAAAAATCAGTCTAGTGCCTTTATTTTAAGTAACAGGGCTCTCTCTTCCTTTATTTATTTTTATACATATTTTATTTACACAATGGACTGCCAGGCATATCATGCATGTATGAAAGAGTATGAAATTTATTTGAAAAAATAAATAGGAGAGAAAACAAAGGCAACAATCTTTATTGAAGGCTTTTACCTGCAACCATTTTATTAAAGGTTGTAGTCTCACTTGTCAAATCAAAAAAGTTAAAACTTCTACCATTTGTTAACGTTAATTTTTTGTTTATAGATACGTTAAACAAACATTCCTAAATTTGCTTTGGCAGCACTTGGTATAAAACCAACTCACCTTGACCTTGGTATTTGAACCGAGGCTTCTGGCTTGCCTAGAATGGAATACTAGTATGGGTTCCTTGATATTTGAATCAAGGCTTGCTAGGTAAGCCTTGGAAGTTGGTTCATCGTCAGAATTTTGCATTTTGCACTGTTTACCGTTGTCCCAATTTTTTATGGTTTTGGTGAACTGGCCCAGTACAGGGACAACCTACCAGCTGTCTGGTCTGGTTTGATTTTTGCAGGACAGGCTGGGCCAACAGGGAACTGACATCATCTAGATTGGACACAGAAACAAACAAGATACTGGATGTATGCACAGAGATGCAGTAGCATCTCCAAGATTTTATTGGTGGAGAGAAATCATAATTGATAAGGACCATATTTAAATTCCTAACAGGAATGTAAACCTACTGTAATGACAAGATGTAAACTTCCTTAACTTAAAAGATTAATAATTAATACCAAGAAAGTAAACTATTATCTACTTCCTACCTTACGCCTTCAATATACATGTATTTTTGAAAGGGAAAATTGTAGACACAGTCCCCTACATTTGGGTCCAATGGCACTTGGTGCCCCACCTACTTGCCTTGGCATTTAGATCAACCTTCAACTATGGAATACATAAATCCCTTTTGGATGGTTTCCATCCAAAACACTTATTCCATTTTAAGTATATATAATACTACCCTTGCATTCAAATAAGAAAAAGATAGGTGTAAAAAGAGAAATTATGAATAAAAAAGATTAAAGAAGAAATAAAGAGACTTAAAAAAAATCAAGACAATAAGCCCTTTTTTGGATCCCCATTATTTAAAAACTCATTTTTTTCCACTCATTTTCAATCACACGTTCTCACAATAAAACAATTTGCACGTAAATCCAAAGCTTTTTCTACCCACATTATCTGAAAATTTACTATTAAAAAACTCATCTTCAACAAAAATTGTGGCTCAAACACATCTTAAGAAAGATTGGAAAATTATATGTTTTTTCTTTCTTCAAAATTTTCCTTTTTATATTTACTTTTTTGCTTATCAAAAGAAAAGACAATGGAAAGACAAGACACCAGTTTTTTCACCAATAAAAGGTTTAAGTATCTGAGATAATGATTAACAGCCTCTATTCGCCCCACTAAGGATAAAAAGCACCCAAGTATTTCAAAGTGGTATGAAACGATTTCCGTGGTATTTTCCAAGGTAACTAACTTAGCATCTCTATTAGATATAATGGTATAACTTAAAACATTCAAATAAACAACTTCAAAAACAATCTAGCACCATGGAAGGAAAACGGAATGAAAAGAGCCATTTAGGGAATATTTTCACAACTACATGAAAGTAAATTCTAATTATATAGGTAACCCAAGGACAAAGTCCATGCTAAGATCATGTTAATGATTATGTAGGGCAAAAAAGTAGAGTGCATTTAAGTGTTCTGTTTCTTAATTTACCTAATTGACAAGTACAACACTTGGAGACCATATAAGCAACATCATGTGTTCAAAGATGCCCATATATCCCATCTTCCACTAGGGTTATTGTCTTATCCCTACCCAATGTCCAGATAGACCAACTTTTATTTCTCATGTAATGAGTCTTCAAGTGAAGCAGGATGACCATACAAAACATTTCCCTTGAAGAGGCAAGGGTCCCTAACAAGAAAATTTTCATGATCTCTACTTGGGCTAGCTGACAGGACCATAAAATTGCTTCAAAATCTGGATTGTTACAGTACTCATCCTTAAGTCTTTCAAAACCCATCACTTTATTAGTTATAGAATGGATACCAATGGAAAGATGATTAGCATTTGCAGCTGTATTATCAACCCAACATAATGCCTAAGAACAAATATAAACTGTTAAAGAAATTTATCCCACTTTACGTGTCTTCCACTCAACTTACATTGGGATTTCTGGAATCTGAAGGCTAAATGGTGAAATAAAGGACAAACTCTTTAGGAAAAAAATAGGATTGCCAATAACGAACAAATTCCACCAGTTCATAAAACTCCGTCTCTTTTCCATGTGTTAGAATACGATTATTTAGTCCCATTGAGTTTTTCACTAGAGTAGGCTGGGGGATGATCATTCTGGCTTAACCGAAACCTATGTCAATGCCTTATCAGATGTTATCTTGAAAACATTAAAAACTCAGGGTGTCTCAATAGAGAGGCCCCATACATCTTTTGTTTTATTTCTAAGAAGGATCTATTGGTTGTAGGGTCTAATGAAATCCTGCCTTCTCGGTTATTGTCTCAATCCTAAGGTGATCAAGTTATTCATCCTTTGACAGGCTATAAAAGAGAATATCATAAGCAACAAGAAATTTCCAATAAAGGGTCAAAAAATATGTTTCATCACTCTCATGAAAGTAGTAGGAGCATTAGAAATTCTGAACAGCACAATTCGTCACACATACAAGCTATATTGAGTATTATAGATTGTTTTTCACTCATCTCCTGGTGTAATCCTAATTTGATAGTATCCACTATGTAAGCCTATCTGGGAAAACCACATAGAACCAACTACCTCAGCCAACAGGAATAGAAAACACAGACTTAATTGAGATTTTCTTGATGGCTTTAGTATCCTTACACATTATCCAAGATATGTCCTCCTTTTGAGTGAGTATAACATGCACAATAAAGGACAAAGGCTATTGTGAATGAAAAAACCTTAGCTAGAAGTCATGTTTCCTATTCATCTTAACTCCCCCTCCAAGGAGCTAAGTCAATTGCATGTTAAATGTTTCTCAATGGGGGCAAACTCCTGATGTAATTCCAAAGATGTAACATCCTAATATCCATCTAGCAAAAGGTAACCTCTGACTAGAATATGATCTTATTCTTCAACATAAACCTAGAAGTAGACTTGCCCTTACTGCAGGCACAATTCTAGAAGATATTAGTTATTTCCATGTAATATTTATTTGTTTTTGAAGTTATGAAAATTTCCTATTTTTTATTCTAGTAACTAGTAAGTTTCACTTGTTAGAAACTTGTACATATCATGCTACTGTTACTGAATAATTAGGTCATTGACTACAATATTTTCCGTAACTGAAGTTTCCATCAAATTTTTCTATTCTTCCTCATGTTCTCCCTTTCTCATTATTGTACCTACATGAACACTACTGCAGGAGAGTCTATGGTGTTTTACCAAGTAGTGTGAAGGAGCATTGAAGTAAAGCCTTAAGTCTATATTTGGTTGCTCCAATTATGGATGAATTTACATTACAAGATAATCTAAATTTTTTTAGGTAATATCATCATAGAGGATGGGACAAAATAGGTAATTACTTACAAATTAGAGTTTGGGAGATAATATTATGAAAACAAAGAATGCAAAATAAGGTAAGAGTAGACCAAGTACACGAAGTGTAGTGTTTTAAATGTGAATTACTTGCACAAAGATAGTAGATATTAGGGGTCATAATGTTTAACTGGGAGTGATTTTGATATGTCAACTCAATTATTCACGCCAAGGGGAAAATGGAAGGGATGTTCCTCAATGGATTATTGTTTGAAGTGTTGAATGGAGGATTATTTAGAGGGTTGTGAACAACAAATTTCTAATCTAAAAGATCAGAAGGACACTTGTACAAGACGAAATTGTATGTAGGTGATGCCGATTGCAACTAACAAGAACAATTAAGAAGAAATTAGGAAGAGTGAAATGGGAGGAAGATTGTTGGTTTTATTCAAATTCAAATGTGTAGATTACGATCAACGAGCCTCATTTTATAGGTTCTAAATTACATCAAAATGGAAAATTACGACTAATAAGAAAAACTAGAATTTCCTTTTAAAAAGGAGACAAACCCACTATCTTACCAAAATCAATAAAACGCAATAATGGAAAATCTATTCTTAATTGATTTGATTTCGTTTATGCATCGAATATGCGTTCCATTTTGCATCATTAGGCTATCAAGAAACAACATTTTCCATAAATAAAGTATAGCTTAGATGAGAATATTGATATGGGTCTGCGATAAAACAAGATGCAATAGAATAAAGAAAAGAATACATTCCTGAGTTTTTTAAGGTCACCTTCGAAGATAAATTGCAGAGGAACTAATTAAGATAGTTAATGAATATGCAACATAGGCTGCTAGATGCAAAAGCCATGGCAATTGATAGACTTTGAAATAAATGTAAAAGGCTAAATAGTTCAGGGGATCATCGAACCTATGCATCAATCTCAAGGGAGTTGCTGTTCATTATATCACAATTTGGTCATTGAATTTATAATTGTGCTTCAATCAAGTCAATCCATCCAAATCCATTAGCTTGGGAAATAGAAATGTTAACGTGGTAGGCTAAGCTTAGAAGTACCTTAAAGTTACTTTTTTATTAACTTTTTTTCGAAACATATTTGGCTAAGTTAATATTTACTTTAAAAATAATAGTTTCTTTCAAATAAGAAACATATGGTTTAACTTTACCAATGAAAACATTATTTTGTTTCAGATCAGAAAGAATGGTTGGCGAAGCTTAGAAGTAGCTTAAAGTTACATTCTTATTAACTTCTTTTCCAAACATATTTGGCTAAGTTAATATTTACTTACTTCAAAAATAAAAGTTTCTTATATAGTAAGCTAAAAGTTACTTTCAAATAAGAAACTTACGGTTAACTTTTACCAATGAAAACATTATTTTTCGAAGTTAACTTATTTACTAAAGTTACTCATACGTAAATCTTTTAACCTTAGCCAAACAGGCACATATTTAAGCTATGTAAACGTCCATGAAATTCTTCCGTTTGGTAAGCTAATAATAGACTTTGAAGAATGACTTCACTAAAATAAAAGTACACATTAAGTGACCCAATTCTAACAAAATGAAGTTCAGTTACCCACAACTTTACTGACCTCTAGAATCTTTAGCTGATCGAAAATTACATGGCACGGGGTAAATGAGAAAGATTTGACAATTTTATGGTTTAACATTGGAGATGGTCCACAAGACAGCTCTACATAAGAGGGGAAATAAAATAAATAAAATAAAAAGAGGTTCCATGCCTTTAAATAAGCATGCAATAAGGCTTAGTCAAATTAATTCGTATAAGAAGCAACGTTCTTCTTTTCATTTCCTTTTTCTTTTTAACTGGACAACATGAGATATCATCATATACATAGATAAACAAATCAACAAACTAAGCTTGCCTCCCAATAAGGGTTGTTCGCATAAATCCTTTTTCTCACTCAAAACGGTTAATCAATGAAGAACAAACAGTCTTAAATAAGGGACTGTGTCCGTGTCGAACACGTGTCATGTTGAACACCAACACTCTTAGGAGATTGGGGCAAGTGTCCGACAAGCCAGGTGTAGTGTCCTAATTTTTATATATTTTTTATAAATTTCTAACTCTCGAAGGATACTTCAAGGGCATCACTTAGACAAGCATCCAGCATGCCATGTGTCCTGTCCTATATTAAAAGTATTAAAATAAAGATATAATATATAAATGTACAACTGTACATTTCCAAAATTCATGTTTTCACGTGTCCGTTCCCGTGCTTTTTAGCGGTTGCTACATCTACACGATGGTCTAAAGCAACTAGATTTGAAGCAACCACAACATATAATCTTAGATATGTAATTTTTACGAATGGGGATCTCTTTAGGACTATGCAAGGCATGTCTTAACCATCTAACTAGTGATTCCCTTATTATATCCTCAATCCGCACCTCTTCTAATTGTTTGAAATATTCTCATATCTTATTTTACCCATTATAGTATAATCGTATATTCATTTTAACATCCTCATTTTAGCTACATTAATTTTATGGTCATCTCATCTGTTAATAGCCCAGTACAATAGAGCATTGTATGTCTGACCACTATTTTGAAAAATTGGCTATAGGGATCTTCACACAATAACCCAAAACTTTTGTACTCTTAAGTACTCAAGTTTCTAACTTACGATCAACCATGTCATTAGCGAATAACATACACTAAGGAACTTCATTGTCCGGTGAGCTCATCCACCATAAAAGTAAAAAGATATACAAATAGATAAACTACACGAGAGAAAAAGTCAAATGTTCTATGGCAATATATTCCAAACACCATTGCAGACCATGCTTGGGACTCACTTCTGCTAATATTGGGCCATGTCATTTTCCAAAACATGTGTAACTTCTGCTAATCGAGGAAACAGGGAAACTTATGTATTGTTTTAACAGTTTATATATTACAAAAATGTGAAGTATGTTTTAGTTCATAGACATAAAAAGTAATAATACCTGTATTGGACCCTCGTCAGTATAGCACTTCAACCCTAAGTACGACTATACTTCAAATTAAAAATCACGCATTTGGCTTTTGGCTTTCAAAGTATACACTTAAAAGTGTCGCACAAAACTCAAAACAAATTAATAATATCCTTTTGAATCAGAAAAGGTTGTCCTACTTGAACTTAACAAGAAAGATGTTTGTACATCAAACTAATAATATCCTTTTGAATCAGAAAAGGTTGTCCTACTTGAACTTAATTAAGTTTGTAGTAGGCATTAAAAGGTGTAAAAAACAACATATAAAGAGTGATAATGATTTATAATTATCATATTACAACATAGGCATAACTGAACCTTGACATTAGTGCACATGCCTCTGGAAGTCGCTTATTGATTCCGAAGTTATTTTCCAACAAAAAGGATATCGCACGGAGAATTGAATGTTCAGTTTTTGAGAAGAATTTCTGAATTTGAGATGGTTGCTTAGATGATAGGGAATAATTGCTTAAAGAATCTTTAAGCAACTTATGGCAATTAACAATTTCGAGGAAAGGGTGGTAATTTGCTGCACAACTGTTCTGCAATAAAGTTGTAAGCTTATTTTAATTGAGCATATGCAAGTAACAATGGAACTACTGAGGAGCCATCTGTCCATGAAAATGTTAAAAAATACATTTCTTAACTCCATGAAAAGTCACGATTCACAGTTGAAAGAGTGAGAAAAGGACATAACAAAGTGATAAAAGATGGGGAAGAAAGGGGGAAACATTTAAATTGCTATCTTACTATTCTTTATGTCGAGAGTATATACTCTCAACTTAAACACTAATTGGGTTTTTCTATCAAGTGGAATGTTAAAAATATTTTCCATCACATCTATTCAAGGAATGACTAGAGATAACATGCTCAGCATTAACATGCATATATTAATTATGGACTCTATTTTGAAGTAAGTTATTCATATTTGTGTGATACATAAATGAATTCCCTGGGGACAAAAATGAAGGAAGTTTATCATGTTTGGTTAGCTGACTTAATCGAAATTGAAATGCAATAAACATTGGCTATTTTTAACTTGTTAAGACACTTACCTCTGAGAACACATCCATACCAAATAGAGGAATTAGAACCAACATGAACATCACCAATTAGCGAAGCACTTGGTGCCACAAATGCACCCTTATCAACGGCAGGAACTTTGTCAAACAAGTTCATGAGGGTTCTATGCCTTGAAACTGGTTTAAAAAATCTATATTAGTCATATCTCAGGAAAATACATTCATGATAAAATTAAAAGACAATCAAATAAAATATTCATATATCAGTGAAAAATAAGTGCTAGAATAATTGAACTAAAGTAATTGAGTTCCATGAAAATTTGCGACATAGATAACAACAAAAGTAGTTCGAAAAGAAAATTTGTGACGTTGATACACTACGGTCATAAAGCTAGGGAACAGAATGATAGGAACCATCATGACCACTACCTTGAAGAACTACATCTATGGGCACTGCAATCTCTTTCCTTACAACAGGGTAAATCTCCTAAACTTGTTGAATAATGTATTAGGAAACTGATTCATACTAAATAAGAAGCTCTTATTTCTTTACAGAAGTTCCCAGATCAAATTTGCTATAACCGGGGTCAACTTTGTCGAGATCTCATTCTACTAAGAAATTTCATAGCATTGGTTGTTGGTACTAATATTTGCAATTAAATATTTGATCTTTAAATACAAAAACCGATAGATACAGAAGCCTATTCTGCAGTGTCAAAAATGTGTAGTGAACACTGTGATTTGAAACGAATTAGAAAAAAAGTGAATTAAAGCATATGGTGGCCGTTAGTGAACCTAAGAAAATGAACTTCAATCAGATACCAAAGACTGGAATCCTAGGAAACACGATTCTTCTCTAGAACATTCACTCCATAGCCCATACCTAGAATAAACAATAGAAAGTAATAATCACATATGCCAAGTGTTCTATGTTAAACCATGCAGAGTGCGTCATTATATCTATCTCCATCATACAGTGCACACTTGGTATGTAAAAGAGATAGAGTAGGCAATTGATAAATTACATCTGGTGTAGCATGAAATAAACCCAGAGAGAGAGAAATAAGCCTTTGGACTGAGACTGCAGGTATCATGAGGTGGTCCAAGTGCCCAAAAATTAAGCAATTGCTCTATGAATCCTAAATACCATGGGAACCATGGTCCCAAAAACAATGAGTAATTATCTATCCAAATTTGTTTTAATTCTAAAATCATAGACCTGTCATTCATTGTAGAGGAAACCACTATAAATGTAGATTAGGAAACGATTGAACACACTGTGGAAAATGCAAGCTATTATCCTAGGAAAATAGTTATTTTAGGAAATAACATAATAGCTATATATTCCTAGAGTTAAGGAGGTGATTCAGCACATCCCTATGAATGTCGGGTCTGATGCAAATTAATCCCTGTGAATGTGGGATCTGATGTAAATTAGTGGATTAGTTTCTATTTTTGAAATTAGTGTAATGTATATAAAGGCAATGCTTTGTATAGAATTCATATAATGAGAAGCAACTATTCTTCTCAATTTCTCACATAGTATCAGAGCCATAACGTTCAGATTATTTTTTATTTTTTGCTGGAGAGAAAAAAAAAATTCTCGGCCTTTATTGCCCATTCTCTCTCTCTAGTCATCATTACCAGCAGTTACTTCCTTTCGTTTCAATTTCATGGCCTTCATCGCTAAATTTCAATTGACTGGAGATATGTCAGATGTTATCAAGACGATCGCCACAACACAATCCAAGGAAGTGATGCTGCATCATTCCACTGTTTACAATAGATCTGGGACTGAATGGGATGAGCTAGTTAAAGTGGTCCCAACTTGTTTACACGCTTCTCAAGGGGAAAGGCAAACTGAGCCATCTGCTTGGTACTGGACTAGATAGAGGGGATTCTCGATTTGATGCTTGAGATGAAAAAGATTCAATGATAATGGCATGGATGTGGAATTCAATCAGCGATATGAGCATGTTCTTAACCACAACAAGAGACATCTGGGATGCGGTTCAGCAAACACACTCGGAAGCTTTAGATGCAGCCCAGCGTACGAGATAAAGGTCAAGACGGTCGCTGCAAAGCAGGGAAGCATGCCAATTATAAAATATATGGCAAGAACTCGATCATTATCGATATATCAAGACTAAATGTTCTGATGATGCAGTAATCCTAAAAAATTAAATCGAGAAAGATCGAATCTATGATTTTCTGAATCACTTAAATGTTGAGAATGATCAAGACCGAGTTCAAATGCTCGTTAAAGAACTTCCATCTTTGAATGAATCTATCTCTATCATTCAGGCGAAGGAGAGTAGGAGAGGAGTCATGCTTGAACCACAAACATTGGAAGGATCAACCAAGGTGGCCAGCAAAGGCAACAATCAGAAAACAGGTTTGGAGTAGCTTTCAATCTCAAAAACGAAAGAGCAGATCTGTCAAAAGGCCAAAATTGTGATTTCGGTGACAGCTTATGGTGTACTTACTGCAAGAAGCTAGGGCACACTCAGGAGTGGTGCTGGAAACTCCTTGGAAAATCCAACATCTAGCTAGGAATAGGGCTACAAAAGCAGACAACAAGGGGAAAATAGACATGCTCACTTGTACATCATTCAATCAAATAAAGGAAGAACCTCAGAGCTGGGTAGTCTCAACCAGATCGAGCTTGAGCAGTTGAGAAGCCTTCTAGGAACCCTTAAGAGGCCATCAAGAAATCGTTCCTTGGTGCATTTAGGAGAGTTACCTATTTTTTTGGATTAAATATCTCGGATGAATCTTTTGTCAACTCTTGGGTAATAGATTCAGGTGTTAGTGATCATATGACCCATCTATGATGCTCGGACTCGAGTACGGGTATGTATCTAAATGTCGGATCCATTATTTTCTAAAATATAGAATACGGGGACATGACTAAAAAAAGTCCAAATTTTGGATACGGGTACGTGAATACGTCTTTCAAACTTTAATTTTTTTTTATTAACCCAAGATGTCAATTTTAAATAGACCAAAATCAATCATTCATGAAGAAGGAAATGAGTATTGAATAAGGGGTTAAAACGAATAAAATAAAATTTTGGAGTTTAATTTTCAATTATGGAAAGTTAATTACTAAATGTTATATAAAATAAAAAATGAGAGACTTGATTATAATTTAAACTTAATGGAATACTAAGTTGCACTATATGGAACCTATTTTCATTTAAAAAGAAAACCTTAAACCATTGATGCAGAGAGGAAATAAGGGAAAAAAGAAGAAAAGGCAAAGAGAAAAGATAGAAGAAGAGAAGGGAAAACCTTGTGCCGTCGTCGAAGAAGAAAAGGGGAAGGAAAAAAAAAAAGAGGATACGATGAAGTGTCCAATTGAAACTTGGAGGATCCGACACATATTTCATACCCATACCCATGTCATGTCGTGTCCGACACGGGTACTTCGTCTATTTCAAAAAGTCCGAGCATCAGAGTGACCCACTCATCTCAAAAATTCAGCATGTATAACCTATGTCCGAGTAATAGAAAAATTGCCATAAATGATGGCTCATTAACCACTATTGCAAGTTTCGGGGATGTCCAAATTAATTCTTTATTCACACTTAAAAATGTCCTCCATGTTACAAAATTATCCACCAATCTGATTTCTATACAAAAACTCAACCTTGATTTAGGTTATAATGTGATATTTTACCCTAATTACTAAATACTTCAAGACAAGGTTTGGGGGAAGACAATTGGACATGCTAAGGAACGAGATGGACTATAGTACCTTGAGACATCAAGCCATTCTATTCTCACAAAGCGCACATCACATGTATCGTTTCTTTTTTACCAGAATTTATCCAATAAAGAGAAGGTCTGGCTTTATCATCGTAGACTTGGACATCTATCATTTGTAGCCCTTAAAATTGTATTCCCTTCTTTGTTTCAAGGATTAGATGCTGAGAGTTTTCATTGTTAAATGTGTGTGAGTTAGCAAAACATAAATGTAAACCCTTTCCAATCAGCAATAAAAGAAGTTTAGTTTCTTTTTATCTCATTCATAGTGATATTTGGTGTCCCTCCATTGTTTCTAATATTTCTGGTGCATGTTGGTTTGTATCATTTATAGATGATTGCACAAGAGTCTCTTGGGTTTTCCTACCGAAATATAAATATGATGTGAGTGTTGTCCTACCAAATTTCCATTCCATGATACAAAACCAGTTCGGGCTTAAAATCAAGATATTTGGGTCAGACAATGCTAAGGATTATTTCAATCAAGTTTTTTTACTCCATATTTACAAAAGGATGGGATAATACAAGAATCATCTTGTATAAATACTCCACAACAAAATGACATTGCTGAAAGAAAAAATTGCCACCTACTAGATACAACCCGACCTTTCTTATTCCAAAACAATGTGCCTAAATCATATTGGGGAGAAGCTGTTCTCACAGCAACTCATCTCATAAATTGGTTACCCTCCAAGATCTTAGGTTTAAAAAGCCCCATGGAAATCCCTCTCAATTCTATCCTAACCTAAGTACTACAAACCATCTTCTTCCTAAAACATTTAGGTGTATATCATTTGTCTATAGTCATAGCCAAAACAGAGGAAAAATAGATCCACCTGCACTAAAATGTATTTTTGTCATATATTATTCCCCTCAAAAGGAGATATAAGTGTTATCATCCTCGATTCAAGAAATTCTATGTCTCAGCTGATGTAACTTTCAATGAAGATAAATCCTATTACACAACTCCTTATCTTCAAGGGAAATTCTATAGAAGATAAGGATCGGGACTAATCATTCTCATTGACCACTCTTCGTTGCGTATTCTTCCAAACCCCGTGGTGTCAGTTCCTTTTTAAATAAGTAGAGTCTATTTCCCCGAGTGAACCCGTGTTCCAGTAGACCAGTTAGGTGAACCTTCGTGTGATCGAGTTGTTGAGACATCAAACAGAAATAGTAAATCAATAGTTGCTTTTGATGATAAGATGACTGATCAAGTGTAATGAGGAGGAAAGCTTCTAATCTTGACCTGCTATTCATCCAAGAACATGACCACAATCCTGAGAGTAAGGTAATAGTTTCTAACCCTATTTTACAAATTGAATCCGAAATCCAATCTAACCATGACCTTTCTATTGAAAACAGGAAAGGAGCAAGGTAATGAACTAAGCATCCTCTATATCCACTTTCTCATATAGTATCATTTGAAAAGTTTTCACCATCTCAAAAATCTATTCTCATTAGCCTAAACAGTGTTGCCATTCCTTCCTGTTTATCCGAGGCATTATCTAATGAAACTTGGAAACAAGCTATGAATGCAGAGATGGAAGCGTTAGAGAAAAACAAAACATTGGAGTTAGTGAACTTGCACGTAAAAGACATCATATGTAAGTGGGTGTATACCACGAAGTATAAAGCAGGTTGATCACTTGACAGGTACAAAGCCAAATTGGTGACTAAAGGATATACTCACATGTGGTGTAGATTACCAAGAGACATTTGTCACACGATCATATAGATGAATACTATTAGAGTTTTGTTGTCTTTAGCAGCCGACTACAACTAGGATCTTCATCAGTTCGATTTAAAAGATGTATTTTTAAAAGATGTATTTTTGCATGGAGACCTCGAAGAAGAAATTTAGAGAAGTCCCTCCAGGCTTAGGAAATAAATTAGCCACTAATCAGGTGTGTAAACTCAAGAAAGCCTTGTACGAGTTTAAGCAATCTCTGAGGAATAGTTTGGAAGATTTGCGAAGATGGTGATAGTTATGGGATACAAATAAAGCCAAGCGGATCACGGACTGTTTATTAAACACTCTAGCTCAGGGTGAGTGACAGCTCTTCTTGTTTATGTTGACGATATCTTTTTAACATGAAATGAAGAGGAGCAACAATTTCTAAGCAAATGCTAGGCAAAGGAATTCGAGATTATACAATTGGGAAGATTAAAGTACTTCCTAGGAATTAAGGTTGCTCACTCCAAGCATGGAATCTTCATCTTCAGCAGAAGTATATTATGGACCTTCTCAATGAAATGTGAAAATTGTCATGCAAACCAATGAGCACGCCAATAGATCATAATCACAAGCTTGGAGGAGCTGAGGAAGACGTTGTTGTGGATAAGGGAATATATCAATGCCTAGTCGGGAGACTCATTTACCTTTCAAACACACGGCCAAATATAGCTTATGCTCTTAGTCTAATTAGTCAATTTAGGCACAACCGAAATAAGTCCTTCTACAAACTACTAACCAAGTGCTTCAATATCTCAAAGGAAATCCCGAGAAAGGCATCTTATTCAAATAGTGTTGGAGGCCTACACAGATGCAGATTATACCAAATCCATAGTTGATAGAAGATTAACATCTAGGTAATGTACCTTCTTGGTGGAAATTTAGTTACATGGAGAAGAATAAAGTGTCGTACTAAGGTCTAGCATGGAAGCAAAATTTCGAGCAATGGCTCAAGGAGTTTGCAAGTTGTTATGGCTAAAGATGATCCTTGAAGATTTAAAAATCAAGTGGGAAGATCCAACAAAACTCTACTGTAATAATAAATATGCGATCGGCAATGCTCATAACCTAGTACAACGTGATCGGACCAAACACATAAAAATAGACAAGCACTTTATCAAGGAAAAGCTGGATAGTGGGCTGATGTCCACACCCTATGTATCTACTGATTATCAAATTGTCGATATATTTACAACATTTGAGACGTCTATATCCAAGCTAGGAATGAAAAATATCAATTCACTAGCTAGAGGGAGAGTGAAAAATATCAATTCACTAGCTAGAGGAAGAGTAGAAAACATGATTTGTTATCCTAGGAAATCAATTATTTTAGGAAATAACACAATAGCTATATATTCCTAGAGTTAAGGAGGTGATTCGACACATCCTATGAATCTGGGATCTGATGCAAATTAATCCTATGAATGTGGGATCTAATATAAATTATTAGATTAGTTTCCATTTTTGAAATTAGTGTAATGTATATAAAGGCAATACTCTGTACAGAATTCATATAAGAGAAATAATTATTCTTCTCAATTTCCCACGCACATTCAAAAATAAAACCATTCATGCATAATTCATTGTTTTTAGAAGATATATAGGAAAATTACCCTATAGTCCCCATTCTATAATTAAGCCCCTGTTTGGGCTCCATTAAAATTAACTTTTAGGAAATAATATATTTTCGAATAGTGATTTTTTGGAAAATGTATCGTCAAAAAAGAAGGAAAAAATTCGGGTTTACGTGTAATATTATTTTATTGAAAAATGTGTAGTTGGAAAGAAAAAAGAGAAAAATGTATTTAAATTTTAACGGAGCCCAAACACAAGCTAAATGAACTCTTGGCTCCCCATTAAATTATTTGAAGCATTTAGATCCCAACTTCCAATTTCCCATGGCACTTAAGTCAATAGATTCCGTAGCGAAAAAAAAAAAATGTCACTTCTCGCACCAACACATTGTTTAAAGGGTATACTAGGTAAACCACTTCCAATTAAGACAAAAATAATATATAAAAAAGAAAACAAAAACAAGAGAAAAGAAGCAACAACGTTTTTTTTCTAAAAAGAGAGCTAATCTTTGTACCCCACTCTCACCCCTCTTTCACACATACCCAACTATGTAGCCCCTTTGACCCATGTGTGCAGTACCATCCCCCGTTCCCCACCTGTGCAATCCTCCACCCCTACCGCCATCAGCTCCCCCGAGTTTAAACACAAATCCATATATCTTGATTGGCAATCGTCCAATTTCGACATGTTTAAATGAAATATTTTATCAGAACCAACTACCGAAAGGGACATTTTATTGGACCAACTCCAAATAGCACAACCAAAGAGGACCAGAACTGATTCAAAGTTCTTACAACTAGCAAGCATGAATAGTCTTATTCATAAGATCGTTAAGTTTCCTTCTTTATCATTCTTTTTCATGGTGCATGCACATGAAGGGGCATGGAGTGGGGGTTTGTGGGTGGATCAGGAAGATGATTTTTGGTTCAACTGTCCTTTTTCTTTTATTTATTGTTTAGTTAGAATGAGGATATATTTGTTATTTTATGAATGTCAGATGAACATTTTAACTGTTGTTTTGGACGGAATTTTCTATGGAATCTAAGTGTCTCAGGAATTGAAGGTTGGGATCCAAATGTCACCGAAAAATCGAATGGGAACCCAAGTGATCCTTTAAACATTTAGTTATATAACAGAGAGTATAGCTACGATTTTCCCTGAAAAAACTATCAACAGAGATTAAGGACCAACTAAACATACTTCTAAACTAAAAATTAGTTTATCCTTTAATTTCCCATAGCCATTCGGCCACCAGTACATGGACTGAAGCTGAAATCACAATATTATCCTATTATTCCCGAACAAGAACACATCACATTTCAGTAGTCACTTAAGCTATATAATCAATTAAATAAACCCCCAAAAAAAGTTTTCAGAACATGAAGGAACGAAAAAAATTCAGACAGCAATAATACGAATCTCATAAAGGTCGAAATATTTTCTTTTAATACACAAAAACAAATTAACAATAAATGAACAAATTATTACGTTGTTCTTGGAAAAGGTAGTTCCCCTGGAGGCGAGAGCCGAGGCGATCCATGGCTTGACCTGTTTCCCTGATCCAGAATCCAACGGTGTAAATTGCTCTTCCCAATGTTCCCATCTTGTTCTTGCTCTGCTAATGGTGTAGCAGATTGTTTAGGGTTTTGACTTTAAGAAGTGGAAGTTTTTTAGCTGGGATTTGTTTTGTGGGAAAGACTGGAGAGCGTGTGTAGGCCACAATGTTGTGTGAAGTAGGAGAGTGAAAACGAGACGAGTTGAATGGGTTGAGTAGGGGGGTGAGTCACTCACCTAAGCAAATTTCAAAATTTGGAAAATAAAATAAAAATGTGTGAAGTTCAAAGTTGACCTCAGATAAAATTAGGAATGACAAAAAAATCAATTAAATTCGATACTTGAGGGACTTCACCCCAAACAGGACTGGAATTCTCTATTTAATCGGGTACATAGGGGTGAGGGTCATTACTCCAAAAGGGAGGCGAGACAAGAACGGGGAACATTTTCACCATCCCGTTTAAAATCAATTTAAAGATACAATTTTTTTATCATATGAGAAGAAAAGAATCATCATCCGAGAATACAAATTGTATAGTAAATTGAAAAAAGAAAAGTAGTAATTTTCACAAATTAAAGAAATAAAAAAATAAAAACAAAAAATAAAACAACTAAAAAAAATAAAGATAAACAGGACATGGGACTTACCCTATCCTCGATCCCACCCGAACCCTTCTCGTCTTGTCCCGCCTTAATTAGATATGGGTGTAATATCTCGAATTTCATGGCCAATATGATGCATGCATTACTTGGTATTTACATTATCATTGCATTTGCATCAATAGTTTGAAAAGTAGGGTTGGACATGGTCCGATTCAATTCGATTTTGAAGAGAATCGAATAGAACCAAAAATTTTGGGTATTTAATAAATTGAACCGTTTGATCCAAATATAATTATAGAACCGTTCGGATTCGGTTCCGTTCTATTTGGTTCTGTACCATAATTAATTTTTTTTTAAATTTACAGCAACACTATATAAATACAACTAATGAAATGTTCATTCGTATCTTTGATGGGCAGTTGGAGAGGGAAAGTCGGACTCGACAATCGGCGACTTCGATTTGGGCATATAAATGTAAGTTTTTAATTTATCAAATGGTATGGGGTTAGTGGACCTATGATTACCTAATAAAAGTATGAAATTGGAAAAGGAATGATAAAAAATTAAAAAAGTCTAGATCTTGGGCTAACAATGAAATTAATAATTGGGTCATAAAATTAAAACAAAAAATTGAATTTCGAAACTGGGTTGGGCTAGCTAGGCATGGACTTAGCTTGGGAGTTGGAATATTAATCACTAAATTAGTTAATTTACTAATTTGTTTAGCAAAAATAAATAATTTAATTAATTCAATATAAAAAATTAAAAAATTTTATTTAAATTTGGTTCTTCGATTCTTCGTCTAGAATCGAGAATCGAATCAAACCTATCGGTTCTCAATTCAAACACTCGTTCGGGTATTTAACTTATGAAGAACCATTCGGCTCAACTCGACTCGGCTCGGCTCAGTCCGGTTAGGTTCGGGAGTTTTGTCCAACCCTACATGTTAGTCTTCTATCCCTCGATGTAAGTGGTAAATTTTACATTGAGCTATGGTATATGAAATTACGAGATTCAACCCAAATTACATCTAGAAATGGGTGAATAAGTAATTATGCAAAATTAAAAAATTAATAATTAAATAGCAACAAGTCACTTTTAATTATCTCTAAATAGTTAATCAATCAATTCTATTTCCTTATATTGAACTGTCGCAGTTATATGAAAATAGTAAATAACACATAGAATGATCACGGAGAAATCTCATCTGGGTAAAAACTCTGGGCACTTTGCCAGTAAAAAATCCACTATAAACGAATTTAAACTTACAGTCCATCAGACACGACTACCACTGGTACTTTCTGACCTTTTGACTGTAATTTCTACAGTCTTCCTAAACAGCGTGCCCATGCACCAACTCCCAACTGCAATTTTCAAAACCCTCCTACATTACGTGCTCATGCACCAACTCCAGACTTTATAAATTCGTTTATCTCCTGTGGATCAACGAAGAACTTCGGGTTCTCCAACACAACCGAAACTCTAGTTACTTTCCATTGATCTTCAGAACTCTGATATATCTTTAGGAAGTAAGCAATTTGGTATTTGGATTAAGTGAGTTTGATATTTTCACCACCAATAACAAAATCAGACTACGGAGATTGAAAACTATGGATGAATTTGATGAAGTAAATATGAAGCAATACGTGTTCTCTCAATGTTCAACTTTGGAAAAAAATTGTTCAAAGGAGTGCTGGTATTTATACTGTAGGTTTAGGGTTGAATGTGTCAGACAAAAAGCCTTAAAATGCAAATTAAAATTTTTTCGATGATATTGTCGCTCGAGCGAAAGTTTAACAATAGGTTGTCGCTCGAACGAGAGCAAACGGCTGGCGAGCGACAATGTTTATATCCATCTTCATATTTTATATAGTTCCACCTTTACATGACCACTAATCGCCTCTAAAGCTCGGAAAAATTGATTTGAATGAGTGTTAGGACGTTAATGATCCAATTAAACGACGTTTATATTCATTGAAAATGAAAATAATGGGAGTTATACCGCTGGTAACTTATAGTGTTAATCTATAATATGTTGGCATCTAGGGTCTTAGTATGGAATTATGTGTGAGTTGAGATTATAGAATTGAGGATCGTGTTTAATATTAGATGGTAATACAGGTTGTCTTTCGACGTTAGGTGAAAAGGGGACTTGACCTACACCCCGTAGTAAGATCACACAAAAAGGCAAAAAGGTAAGTAAAAATTCATTTACAACTACGATGTAAGAACATAGTATTCGTGAAATATTCTCTATAGAGTATTGTTGTAACATTTATATAACCTTGATAAAGAGATTGTGGCATATCATATGATGGTTACGATGATTAAGCGTGTGGCTTCGAAATATATTGAATGAGCAATAACATTCACGAGTATTTTTATGTGCATGCACAACATATGTCCATCATTAAAAACATCTAACATGCACGACATCATTGGAAAAAATGAATTTACATTATAAAATATTTTATCAACCCCTACTAAGGCATCGAGGCATGTGAGATGTGCTTATGTGATATGTTTTGACATCACGAGTGAGACTTCCGGAGTGATCGCAAGGGTAGATAAGGGATATTCCTTTGGTGATTACATGAGGGTGGACCACTTGACTCTGCCTTTATGATATTATGATTATTGACACCGTGGATAGGATACTTCTTGGGTGATCATAGGGACAGTTAGGGGATGTACTTTAAATGGTCACAAGAGGATGGTCCACTCGACCGTGTCAATATCGTATTGACCATTTGATTATTGGTATTTATATTGCGCAGAGCTCTATCAAGTGCATAATAGGTAGGTTAATAGCCCAATGTAGCGGTGGCTCAGCTCGGCCCATATACCCAAGAGCTCGGCTCACAAGTCCGCTAGTGGGCTGAGCCGAACTTTAGCTCGCGAGCTCGGGATTTTTTGTTGTTGTTGTTTACTATACTTTTTCCAAACCTTTAAAAAAAGATATACATTTTCTAAACATTATTTTAAATATACATTTTCAAAAACCTTTTTTCTTTTTTAAAATAATAAGAAAAAAGATAAACCCTCCTCCTTTATCCGGACTTGGAACCGACTACTTCAATTTCGAGTATGCGGAGTTAAAAATTGTACACGAACAACTTGTTACGTGTATAATTTTTTTTTAAAATTATAAAGGTATTAAAGATTTTTTTTTTATGAATATGGTTAAATTAAATATTACTTATTTGACGATATGGAATTTCGACATATTTATCTTATAGTCGATAATGAGCGTCTGCCTAGTCCTTCACGCACATTAATACCTCCAAAGTATCTTCTTTCAGTTGGCTCCTGACCTCAGAGAACCCTCTTACCTGCACTAAAAGTAGACTCCAAAGTTATAGTATTAATTAGATGTATTAGTAGATATTTTGCCATCGTAAAAACCATTGGCCATCGGCATTCATACCTTCGCCAAAATTCAATTACTTTTTTTTTGAACTTTTCTTAATTGTTTTGTTA
>CAIGRN010079266.1:0-20489 GCA_903798345.1 Fraxinus anomala
TATACAAAACTTGCCACAATATCATTTGGTGAATATTGTTAATTTTTATAACAAAATTATATATATGCAGTTTGAATAAAATAATTGTTATATTTAAATTTTAGACATTGTTTTAATTTTTTTTTCAAAATACATTTTCCCCCTTCTTTTCAATCACATATTTTTTAATAAAATAATATTACATGCAAATTAAAAAAAAAATCTTATTTTTAATCATACATTCTCCATCAAATCATTATTCCAACATGCTTTTTTTTTTTTTTTTTGCAAAGAATGAGCATCAAATGGGGCTCTTAATAATTCATTGCTGCCAAAAAAATGTAGGTTTTCATCATCGTCATCCAAATTACAAGATCTTTGGCGTCCATCGGAATCGTAGGTTTCATCTGCCTTATATTTAGGTGGTTGAGTAGAAGTGCCTGTTTGATTTTTAACCTCCTCATCCCTCCTTAAACGCCTGTTTCTAGGTGGGGCAACCCCGGGAGACATACTCTTGCCTTTCCTCCGGTTGCCCAAACTTAGGAAGTGGGGACTGAGGCCTGTTCCTAGGCGCTAGGGGTTGTTGATGAGGTCTAAGCCTTGGTACAGTTGGGCTGATTCGATCAAATATGCTAGCAGACCTCTAAGGCCCGGCTTCAGGCTCATATTTTGGGGGGGAAGTTATCTTCCATATTGAATGAGACCTCGGTGGGTCGACCAGATGCATAATTTGAGGAAATGTCAACTTCCACTTCTCTTTCGAGTGAACTCGCTTATCTGGTAGTCCTGGGAAGACGTGCTCTCTGACTTTGCATCTCGTCTTCTTATTGATGTTGGCCATGGTTGCATAAGGAGGGATTGGATGGGCTTGTCTTTGTATTTGTCTCAATAGCTCTTGCATCGCCAAATTTTAGTTAGCAATGCTCCTCATATTGGCTGCCATGGTGGACATTTCCCTGGTGAGTTGAGCTGTCATCCTCATCCCACCTCGCCTGTGATGGTGGTGAGGTCAACGCCGACCCGCAGGGATGGCCGTGGCTGGGACTTTGTCGTCGCTTTCCCTCACACACCTAGGAAGGACGTCACCTTCTGAGCTAATCTCTTTTCAAGCCTAAAACTCAAATATTTTCCAACTATGGGGGCTTCCTCTTGTTCATTTTCAGGAACAAATCATTTTTCAAGGGAGATGCCCCAAACTATGTTTTCAAAAAACTTTTTCAATGGGGTTGCTCGCGGTTATAGTGTGGTTTCTCACAGACGGCGTCAATCTGTTGACCTCAAAAAATACTGTCAACAGATATCGGAGCCATTCGTGCATGCGTAAGTTAGATCCAACACGTTAAGACAGATCAACGATCGAGATCACTCTGAAATTGGACGTGGGAGAAGCTCGACAACACAAGACATTTCCGTTCGAGTTCCGACGGGGAAATGGGATACAATTGTACAATAATTACCAATCGCTAAGAACTCAGATTAAATGTTGTAAATCAATGTAAGAGAACCAAATAAGTTGCTCGAAGTATTTAAAGTTGCATTAGTCTTCAATTGTTACGTGGTGGGGGTATTTATAGTGTCACAAATGGAATTGTGACCCTTAGATAAAATTACACGTGGTCTCATCCCTTCGACCGAAACCTCAAATCCTATCCATCAAGTTGACTTCCTTAGCTTTTTAGGGTATTAAATGCTCTTACATTGACAAAACAAGACACCAACATAATTTTTACAAAGGTCACATCAGTCATTCAAATAAAGATCTTCATCATGAATAAATCTTTGCACGTGGACCGTCACTAGCTGTGGTGGAGCCTTGGAAGCTACTGGGCCTTGAAGACATGCCACCTCGGATTAACAGTGGGCCTCGAAAGATACCATTTTAGGCCTCGTCTTCTACGGTAGGTGGTTCGGCAGGAGTGGGTCCACGAATTCTCTAGTTCGGCCACATAGCAAATGCTAGTAACAAGTCATTATACATATTCCATAAAAGAAAATAGGTAAGATCAATGAGAAGATAGAAAAATGAGTTTTTCTAGGTTATAGCACTCAATCTAAAGGCTATCGACTCTGTAACTTGAGAACAAAGAAGCTAATTATAAGTCGGGTCGTTAAAATTGATAAAGATGCTGACTACTATTGGGAAACTGGTCAAGTAGAAAGAAATGCTATTAGCATCCTAACATAAACACAAAAACAAGAGGGTGACGTTGATGAGAACAATCAACCAGAGTTCTCATAACAAGCAACGATAGAAGATCCAATTGACTCACCATAATCATCGCCAAGAAAAACACGAAGATTATCAGAAATATACCAAAGCTGCAACTTGATGATTTTTGAACCTGAAAGCTATGAAGCAGCTTCAAAACAACTAAAATGGAGAAAAGTTATAGACGAAGAAATAAGGAAAAAGAAGTCATAGGAGTTAAGTGGGTCTACAAGACAAAGCTTAAAGTTAACTGCTCAATCCAAAAACATAAAGCAAGACTAGTCACTAAAGGATACTCACAGCAGTTTGGCATCGACTAAACTAAGACATCTGCTCCAATTATACGTCTTGACACTATAAGGGTGCTGATTGCACAGAAGAAGTGGAAGATTTACTAGCTAAACGTCAAATCAGCATCTCTTCATGGCTATCTTGAAGAAGAAATTTATGTTGAGCAACCTCAAGGGTATGTGGTACAACATAAAGAAGATAAAGTTCTCAAACTAAAGAAGGCACTATGCGGATTAAAGTAAGCTTCTCGAGTGTGGTACAGCAAAATAGACAACAATTATTTCACTGAGCAAGAATTCAAAAGGAGCCAAAGTAAACCAACTCTATACATCAAAAATCAAGGTACAAATAGTGCACTTATAATCTCTCAATATATAGATGATCTCATCTATATAGAGAACGATGAAAGGATGATCAAGAAATTCAAGGAAGACATGATGGAAACATTCGAGATAACTTATCTGGGATAGATGCACTACTTTCTTGGAATTTAGATAACTCAATTTGAAGGTGTGATCTTCATTGCTCAGAAGAAATATACTAGTAATCTTATAAAGAAATTCAAGATGGAAAGTTGCAAGACTATAGCAACCCCTCTGAATAGCAATAAATCACTCAAAAAGGAATACGGTACTCCAAAAGCAGACAGTTCACAATTTGGAAGCTTAATTGGAAGTTTACTCTATGCCTTACTTAAGATTACGTAGATATACTGACAACTATTGGGCAGGATCAGTGGATGATATGAAAAGAACATCAGGCTATGCATTCACACTTGGTTTAGGAATAATCTCTTGGGCGCCAAAAAAACAAGCAACAGTTGCGCAATCATCAACTGAAGCAGAGTATATTACAGCAGCAATGGCAACGAGCAAGCTAAATGGCTAAAGCGCATACTTGAAGATATGGGAGAGCCACAAGATAAAGCTATAGAAATTTACTACGATAGAAGGTCTGTAATAGCAATGGCCAAGAATCTCATATTTCACAGCAGAATCAAATACATTAACATCAAGAATCATTTAATTAAAGATATTGAAGCAAATAAAAAAATAGAATTAAAACATTGCAAAATTGAAAAAAACAATTAACAGATATATTTACGAAGGCTCTATCACAAGTAAAGTTTGAGTTACTACGAGAAATGATTGGAGTTATAGAAATATGCACCAAGGAGGAGTATTACCATTATTGCATATTTATAGAAGTCTCTAAATTAACTTGGGAAACAAGAAAATTTTAGGGGCTATAAGAATTATCTAGAATTCACTAAAGATTATTGGGAAGTAAGCAAAATCAAAATATAAAATAATGAAAAAAATATCAGAAAATTCAAGAATTGATTCTACTGTCTTTGTATGCATATAAATAGGTGGTAGTGAATTCAAATGGATGTGTGTAGACAAAGCCAAAAAAAAAAAAGCTTCCAGCTATTTCATTGTAATAAGCTCATTTTTGTAAACTCCTATTTTAGTAAATTATAAATTACAACGTCAACTATCTAGTTCACTAAAGTATCTCCCTACAATTACTATCCAAAAAAATAAAATAAAAAAATCTATCCCACATAAAATCCACTTAACCACTTCTGTCTAAATTTATTTATTTTTCCTACCAACTATAAAATATCATCAAAAATGTATGCAAAAAGGTATGTAATTTTATATGATTCGAGAAAATTATATGTAATTTTTTTTTCCAAACAACATAGATGTTATTTCGGGTTAAAAGGACGAGAATAAAGTTGAGGATTGAGACTAAGAAAGGGGAAGGTGTGAATGATGATGTTCAGACTTTTATAAGGAAAATATAATTTTATGTGAATTGAGAAAATTAAAATTAATATCATAGAATTCTACATTTATTTTAGTACTTCACTTTCTCTCTTTTTACTGACTATCTTTGAAGTTGTTTCTGCTCAAAAGACGAGGGCAACAGTGAGTAAATGAAAGCCCACAAAGAGATAGAAGATGGAGATGGCGAAAAGAAGAGAGTGGTATCTAATAATATCTTAATCAATAAATTAAATTACATATGTTACTAGCTACATAATTTTATGCGTAATTCAACTTTCTTTAATATCGTGTAGAATATCAATCTATTGGTATTTTTTTGCATACTATCTGCCACTAATAATTATGTATCTTCGTCTTTTCAAGGTTGAGAAGTGGGTTTTACTAATGGTAATCTTGAGTGAAGTTATAGACATGGAAACTAGTAATTGAGATGGGCCAAGAGAGCATATGTTCCTGGCCAATGGTGAGAATTACTATCCTAGCTTTAGTCTTGAAATTAATTTTGATTCTAATGATGGAGTGCCAAAGTGGAATTAATTTGCATTACTAAGAATGAATATGTAAAATGATTTTAAATACATATTCTGCTCTGAAGTTTAGGAATTTGCCAATAATGAATTTCTTCAAGCGAGAATATTTTGTTTTATATTCTTTTTCCAAAGTGTTAAGGAATCAACAGAAGTTAGCAACTCAATTCGGTAAGTAGCTACTCAATATGGTAAGTTACCATACTGGTAAGTTACTACTCAATATGATAAGTTACCAATCCAGTAAGTGCTCAAATACGGTAAGTGCAGATCCAGTGAGTTCATCAGCGGCCTCTTTCCTTGCCGTCTTGAAGCCGTTTTGCCATCACTAATTCTGTTATAAATTATTCCAGACATGATCCACCAATTTAGGAACTAATCAACTGATTCTAGATCATTCTGTCAATATTCTTTTGTACTATATATTTGCAAAGCTATGGCAATGAGAACACGGTTGATTGCAATTCTATTTTTCTTCCCTTTAAAATTTAACTTGGTATCAGAGCTTCATGGCCAACGCCATTCTACACCTGCATCAATCTCTAGCAACATAGCTACTTCCCTACCAAGCAGCAACAGTCTATCACCCTTTGATGTCAATCTTACCCAAGTTGTTTCAGTAAAGCTGGACAAAAACAACTTCCTACTATGGAAGAATATGATACTACTAATTATTTGTGGACACAATCTTGAAGGTTATATTCTAGGGGACAAAGGTGTGTCCCCAAGAATTTATAGGTAGCCAAGTTACTGGTGAAGCAAGAACCAGCATTGAGATTATCAAAAATCCTGAACATAGTCAATAGATGTCAACATATCAACTACTTATAGGATGGCTCTATTCATCTATGACTCCAGACATTGCAATGAGAGTTATGGGTGCAACAAACTCAAAAGAGCTATGGACAGCAATTGAGGAAAGTTATGGAGTGCAAAACACGTCCAGAATTACTTTCCTTACCGGTGAACTGCAGAAATCAAGGAAGGGAGCAATGAACATTGATCAATACTTGACCAAGGTAAAGCAACTTGCTGACAACCTGGAGATTGCTGGGAAAACTTTGTCTCACACAGACTTGGTTACTCAAGTCTTAGCTGGTCTGGATGAGGATTATATTCCCATTGTTGTCCTAATCAATAGCATATACCATATATCTTGGGGTGAACTTCAGTCAACACTCATGACTTATGAAAGTAGATTGGAATATCTCAATTCCCTGAGAAATGACATAGCTGAGATCAGCATTAATCAGATTTCAGCCAATTTCTCTCAAAGATCTGGTTCCAATCACCATGGTTTTAGAACCTACCAGCCAGGTTTTGGTGGCAGATTTACCAATTTTAACAATTACAGAAGTGGAAGAAGGGGCAGAAACAGAAAAGGTAATTTCCATGGCGGTAGTGACAGACCAATTTGTCAAGTATATGGGAAAATTGATCACAATGCCTACATATGTAACTTCAGATATGATGACGGATACTCTGGAACCTCACCAAACCTAAGAAGTAACTATAACCCTTCACATCCAGCTCTTATTGCATTACCAAGCATAGTAACTGATCCAGCATGGCATGCAGACACTGGGGCCACTAATCACATCACCTCTGACAAAGGAAACATCACCTTAGTTAATGAATTTACTGGTAAGGAGAAAATCATGGTAGGAAATGAAGTAAGTTACATATCTCTCACTTTGGAACCACACACATTTCAGCTTTGAATGATAAAATTCTGTTACTGAATAAACTCCTCCATATCCCTGAGATTAAGAAAAACCTTATCAGTGTTTCTCAATTAACTTTAGACAATGATGTTTACATGGAATTTCATCCTAATTGCTATTTTGTCAAGGACAAGTCAACGAAGGAAGTGATAATGCAAGGGAAGCTTAAGGATGGGTTGTACCTGCTGGACTTTCTTCACCAAACCACCAAGTGTCTATCTCAGGAGTCAACCATCACAAATAAATCATTCCGCTGTCTGTCCTCTATTGTTCCCAGTCATGAGACTGGTGTATGGCACAAGAGACTTGGTCATCCTTCTAGCCAAGTGAAAACTCAAGTTCTCAAATCCTGTAATATGAAAGTTAAAGGAAATGATATCAAAACGTTTTGCAATGCTTGTCAACTTGGTAAAGCCCACTTGCTACCCTTTCCTTTATCTTCATCACAAGCCAAAGCCTCACTAGAATTGGTTTTTACATATGTATGGGGACAAGCTCCTATCCTATCCACCTGAGGATTTAAGTACTACATATCTTTCTTAGATGACTTCAGTAGATTTACTTGGATCTATTCTCTGAAACAAAAATTTGAGGCCTTAAATATGTTTATTCAGTTCAAAAAACTTGTTGAAAACAAATTGTCCAGTAAGATAAAAACCTTACAAGCTGATTGGGGAGGTGAGTATAGAGCCTTCTCAAAATTTCTAGCACGGGAAGGAATCGAAATCAGACACTCATGTCCTTAAACTTCAGCTCAAAATGGTAGGATAGAAAGAAAACACAGACATGTGACTGAAACTGGCCTAACACTTCTAGCTCAAGCCAAACTACGTTTGAAGTATTTGTGGGAAGCTTTTCAAATTGCTGACTACCTCATAAATAGGCTGCCAACACCCACTCTTAAAATGCACTCTCCTTATCAAACTTTTTACAAAAAGAACCCAACTACCAGTTCTTAAAGGTTTTTGGTTGTGCCTGTTATCCCTGTTTGAGGCCTTACCAAAAACATAAATTTCACTTTCACTCAATAAAGTGTACATTCATTGGTTACAGTGAGTCCCATAAGGGCTACAAGTGCCTAAGCTCAACTGGAAAGTTATACATCTCAAGGCATGTGGTATTCAATGAATTAGAGTTTCCATTCGAGTCCTCAACCTCTGCCAAAAACCAATCAAAACCAACAGTATCTGAAACCATAGTGTCATACTTTCATCTTCCCTCTGAACTTAACAAAACACTCTCTATCACAAGTCCTACTGATGTTACTCATTCTAAAGCTGCTCATATTGAACATCACTCATCTTCTGACTTAAATGACAATCGGTATGATAATGTGTTTCATGGAGATAATCTTAGTGAATCTGAAGGGAATGTCGAAACAGAACCTGCAGTGCCTGAACCTGATGTGTTACAAAATGGTGAAATTCATCAACAATTAGTTGACAATGAAACTAAAGAAAGACCTCAACAGAGAGCAAGAAATCCAATTGAGCATCCCATGATTACTAGAGGCAAAGCTGGAGTGTTCGAACCAAAGGTTTATCTAGGAAATTCAACTGGAAACATCTCGGAACCTAAAAATGTAATTGAGGCTATGATGAATGATGATTGGAAGAAAGAATTGAGGAAGACTTCAATGCCTTGACAAAGACCAATACTTGGGAACTGGTGCCTCCTTCACCAACATACAACATTGTAGGAAATAAATGGATCTTCAAACTCAAACATAACACAGATGGTTCAGTACAGAGATTCAAAGTCAGACTGGTAGCCAAAGGTTTTCATCAAACACCTGGCATTGATTTCTATGAAACATTTAGCCATGTTATCAAGCCTTCAACCCTCAAAATAATACTCACTCTAGCAGTTGCAAAGGACTAGACAATCAGACAGGTGGACATCAATAATGATTTCTTGAATGGAGAATTGGAAGAGACAGTCTTTATGAATAAGCCTAAGGGATTTGTGGATGAATCAAAACCTAAATATGTTTGCAAACTGAACAAGGCACTCTATGGATTGAAACAGGCTCCTAGAGCCTAGTATAACAAATTGAAGACAACATTCTTAAACTGGAAGTTCAGGCAATCTATGGCTGATACTTCACTCTTTTACTTTAAAAATGAAAGACAGATAATTTTTGCACTTATCTATGTAGATGATATTGTAATCACAAGCAATGACAGGGATTTATTACAAGAGTTCATAGACAATTTAAACAAAAAATTCACACTGAAGGACATGGGGAGACTACATCACTTTCTTGGAGTTGAGGTATTGTGGCATGACTCAGGACTACATCTCACACAAACAAAATACATTGCAGATCTGCTAAAGAAGTTTAAGTTGCAGAAACTTAAAACCATGTCCTACACCTGTTCTTGTTGGTAAATTTTTATCCAAGACTGATGGAGAAGTACTAAAGGATCCTTCAACTTACAAAAGTGCAGTAGGAAGTCTACAGTACCTTCAACACACCAGACCAGATATTACTTTTGCTGTCAATAAATCAAGCCAATTTTTGCAAGCACCTATATCCTCACACTGGCAGGTACTGAAGAGAGTATTGAGATATCAAATGAACAATAAACCATGGACTATGGATTCAAAGAAGTGATAGACTAACCTTGAATTGTTACTCAGATGCAGATTGGGCTTCCTGTCCAGATGATAGAAGATCAACAACCGGCTATTGTGTTTATCTAGGAGAAAACTTGATAGTCTAGTCTTCAAAGAACCAACATGTTGTGGCACGTTCAAGTACTGAATCAAAATATAGGGCCCTTGCATCAACTACTTCGGAAACTTGGGTTCAATCGCTTTTTCAAGAATTGGAACTTCCACTGACTGCAACCCCAACCATTTGGTGTGATAACATAAGTGCAGGAGCCTTGGTTGCCAACCCCGTATATTATGCTAGAACAAAGCATATAGAATTGGATGTACATTTCATCAGAGATAAAGTGATAGCAAAAGAACTGGAAGTGAAATATGTGCCTTCCTTAGATCAAATTGCAGATTTATTGACCAAGGGACTGAACCACTCATGATTTCTCTTCTTGAAAGACAAGCTTGAAGTTACTCCGATACCTTCTAGCTTGAGGGACGGTGTTAAGGAATCAACAGAAGTTAGCAGCTCAATTCGATAAGTAGCTGCTCAATATGGTAAGTTACCGTATTGGTAAGTTACTACTCAATACGGTAAGTTACCAATCCGGTAAGTGCTCAAATACGGTAAATGTAGATCAGGTGAATAAGTGCATATCCGGTGAGTTCATCCGCATCCTCTTTCCTTGCTGTTTTGAAGCCGTTTTGCCAGCACTAATTCTGTTTTAAATTATTCCAGATATGATCCACGAATTTAGGAACTAACCAACTGATTCTAGATCATTCTGTCAATATTCTTTTGTACTATATATTTGCAAAGATATAGCAATGAAAACACTGTTGATTGCAATTCTATTTTTCTTCCCTTTAAAATTTAACTCAAAGTGATTAGGTTGTTTTGACCAAATTGTACATGTTGCATAATGTGTAGTCAAGAGCATTGAGGTTACAAATTCTACACAAAAAATCACTATGACCCCTTGCATCAAAAGTAGCGTCTTTGATGATTTGTTTAATCTTCATCAATGATCGGAGCATTTTCACTCAAGAATTTTGTCAAAATCAGAGTAATGAGATAAAACAATATTTTTTTTGTCATATCTTGAAATCCCACTCGTGTAAATTTCTCGAGTTTCTACCCACGAGCATGTGTAGGGATTACAACGGTAATAGTAGACGATGCCATTATCTAATTAAAATTACACCAATATTTTAATGACTAGTCACCAATTAAATGCAGATTATTAAATTAGCATAAAACCTCTTTAGTATGCAAACAGGTACACAATCCAACCAAGACGCAACAATTTAATATTGAATGCAGATCTGAATTTTCTTTCCTTATCTATAATAGATAATATGAATCGAATAGAGATTTTAAATTCACATGCAATCTGATTTATTTTATTTCATGTATTGAATGTATATGCAAACCGATTCTATGTCGAGAATGCACAATTTAACAGAATAAAAAATGCATGGAATATTTATACTAAATGCACGTAAACTTATATTGCCAATCAGAATATAAATTAGCATGATTATTGTCTTAAGATTGTTTTTTAAAATTAATGTAATGTAAATTCTATTCAATAACCTAAGTATTTCACGTGCGGAAATTTGGATAAATTTTTGACTTACCCGAAAAATAAATAAATAAATAATTAGAAGAAGCCATCCCATTATGACTTCTTATATAATGCATTATATGTATATCACTCAGTAATATAATTGTTCATGACATACTTGATTTATTTATATTGAATTAATTAATTATGATCATATAACACAAAATATTCTAACATTTGAAATGTAATGACAACTCGTATTATTTTCATCTATCATTGTTGTGCAACATAAGATGAAATTCTTGGTACTATTATTTGAATATAATGTGTTATTTGCAGAAAAGAAAAGAAAATTGTAATTTTATTGGTAAACTTACAAAACTATTTAATTTAAGACAATAAAACATTCATTTTAGTCTTTAGAGTAGGTGTGTCAACGAGTCGAATCGAGCCGAGCCGCGAGTCTAAACTTTTTGCTCGAACTCGACTCAAATAAAAATAATTTGAACTTTTTTAACCTGAGCCGAGCAAAAGCTCAGCCAAAAAATTTAGCCTCGACACGAGCTTTCGGCTCGGGCCTTAGCGAGCAGGGCCCGAGCAGACTCTTTTTTTTTTTAATTCGTGACAAATCTAAAATGTTTCTAAAAAAATTAAAATTTGTCGAATTTATATGTATTATAAATAATAACTAAATATTAACATATAAAAAAAATTACAGTTAAAGATAAAAGAAGAAACTAAAAAATAAAAGGAAGTGGCAGATAATTGTTTTTTTTTTTTTTTTTAAGCTCACGGATAGGCCAATCCACACGGGCCGCCCAGCTCGAGCCGACACCCCAAAATGAGGCTTGGCCCCCACCGAGCCACAAGCTGGCCTGGCTCGGGCTTTTTCCAAATCGAACACGAGACAACGAGTCATTTTGCCATCCCTACATTATAGTTGAAAATTATGAATGGATAGTTTTAATTTTTGAAGAATATCAATTTTTCATCCTCGTTTGTATGTTCTTATTCACAGTACTACCTTCTTTGTCACATCTCTCTCCGTTTTAACAAGTAATTTTACTGGAGGTCACCGAACTCTTAAGTAAATTTTGACCAAGTGATCGAACTTTAATTTACGTACATAAATAAACATTAAAGTTATTTCAAGTTCAGTCACTCCCTCACCTTCCGGTACTTAAACAAATGGATTTTAAACAACAGTTTCATCTAAAACTATTACCCTCACAAATTATGCAGATCATGTTTGATAATTGGCATATCGAATTGAATAGACAATTGAACAATATCAATGTTATTTTATATATCATACCATACATTTGTTAACATTATCAACTTTTTTTTTGGTCTTTATAATTTTGTAATGTAACCAAGTTTGGTATCACAAAGAAAGAAGAATATTTTATTAATATTATTGTGTTAAATATCCCAATTGTATCTGAACTTTTTCAAATGTAACACAATTATCATTTAACTTTGAAAACTCTTTTAGTTGCTATTGAAAATTTCTAAATGTTTTTCAATTGTCATAGAACTTGAAAAGCTTTCTCAAATGTCATTGTCCGCCACTTCATCACTCGCCATTTTTAAAAGTTAACATACTAGATAAGTTCATACCAAACATGTGTTAACATTATCAACTTTTTTGTTGGTCTTTATAATTTTGTAATGTAACCAAGTTTGGTATCACAAACAAAGAAGAATATTTTATTAATATTATTGTGTTAAATATCCCAATTGTAACTGAACTTTTTCATATGCAACACAATTATCATTTAACTTTGAAAACTCTTTTAGTTGCTATTGAACATTTCTAAATGTTTTTCAATTGTCGTAGAACTTGACAAGCTTTCTCAAATGTCATTGTCTGCCACTTCATCACTCGCCATTTTTAAAAGTTAATGTACTAGATAAGTTTTTGTGCAACATTGACTACATTGAAACATGCCAAAAATATTGTGTACTATCAAATATACTTTCTTCTTTATACTTCATGCCAAATGTACCTTGATAAAATGTTTGAAGGACTACCTTAACTAAGAAATTAGACTGCTTGTGTTTGTATAACAACCCTTATATTCCACTTTGGCGCATAAAAGAGACAATGTTAGATTTGGATAAAAATTAAATTTTTAGTTAGTTTTGAAAAAAGTTTATGAAAATTTTGTTTGGCCCCCATTTTTCAAAATTTATTTTTTCTCAAATTCATTTTCAATCACACGTTTCATGGTGTCTATAACTTTGATCTATTTTAAACACACATTTTGCTCCTATTTGGTTAGGATAAAAATTAGATTTTTAGTACATTTTGATAAATGTTGATGAAATGTGTGTTGAAAGTTGTGAGTGTCATAAAATGTGTGGTTAAAATTAGTTATCTTAACCAAACAGAAGCTTAGTATATTGTATACAAAAATGTACTACCGCTTAGTTTTAGTGTTTAAGTAAAGTACATATTCATATAGTCTAAAATCTATAGATTATTATAATTTATGCAGGTCCATTAAATCCCTACAAAATACTCAAAATCTTTGAAATGGATGTCTTTCTTTTTAAATTTCAAGAAAAAAATATAAAATTTCTTCTATACATATATTTTATTGCAAGAACGGTGCTTAATTGTAATGGGCACAACATGATAATTGAACACCTATTCCTGGTTTTTAACTTTACATTTCAGTAAGGGAAAGTTGCAGTCACAATATCAAATATTTCATTTAACAGTAAACTTTATCCAAACTTTTCATTTGTGTCATCATAAGTACCAAACATTTTTAAAAATCGTAGTTCAAGTCCAAAATGACAGTTTCCATCAATTTGACCCTAGAAACAGTCAATTCACCCCCAAAATTAAAAATTTAACAATTTCTCCCAAATAAGCTAAGGAAATTTTGGACATAATACATTTCTCATATTAATTAAATAAATAAAAAAAGCAAAAAATAAAAAATTCACAACCCACTCCCATCTCCTTCTTCCCCAACCTTCAAACCACCCTCAACCCGCTGCCTAAGCCACCGGAAATGCCCCTCATGCCGACAGTTTAACCCCTTCAACACACTCCAACAAACCATCCATACAAACATTACCAATTGAGGATGTAATCAATGAAATATTATCAAGGGTTGCATAGGGCCTACTTCCAAAATGCACCACATGTTTACCCTTACACACGACAACCAACTTCATGGAACATGTTTTGGCCCAAATAATACAACATTTGTTCCTTAGGAATTGAGCACTGGCCAAAACAATACATAGATGCTCCTTTATTTCAATTGAAGAGTCCTATGACCTTAATCCACCAAATTTGACCCGCCAATCGACAATGGGAAGGGAGCCAATTCATCCAATTGTTGAAGAAATTCCACCGAATTTGAGCACCAAACTTGCGATAGGTGCGAATTACAAGATCCACAATTTGGCCACTTCGAGCGGGACCCACCACATGGCACCACCATCATTGAATTCTGAGTCATCTAAAGCCCCTACGATGTCATACTACCGGCCAATTTCATAAAAAAATGCACTTCCAATTTTGAGCCGCCAACTAGTATTTCGGTTGAAGAAGGCGACCATTAGGTGGATTGGTGTCAGCCCCTTAAAGGTTGACATGCATAATGGCATGAGCACGTCTTGCACTCATGCGGGGATCTTGCGGATTGACGTGTTGATGGTACACACTTCAAATTTCGGAGCTAGGAAAATGTGGACTTCAATTTGGCTTCAAAGTGTTGCAGATTGACAAGGCATGGGCTGATCCAGCTTGCTGTTAGTGGGTTTTCGTCCACAAATTCAGGCACATGTTTGACACATGTGTTGGGGGCAGTTTTCGTGATCCATATAGGTGGAAGGTATGGGAGGTTGCTAGGAATGGTTGTGGGAATCAATTTTTGGCCAACTGGGTTGGTTTATTCCTTTTGCAATTAAGGATATTAACTGCATACGAATTTTGGTCTATAAATTGAGAAGGCTAGACTGATAAGACGCGGTATGTGTTGTGTTCTTTCAGCATTCATTTCTTTTCTTATATTATTGTGGAGTAATAAACAAGTTGGATTTACCCGTAAATCAGTGTGTTCATGTACATTGCTGCCTTTACTTTCGTGTGTTCATTGTGTAAATTTGTGGGCTGACAGAGTGGAACCTCAGTGCCATCATATACAAGAATTTGGCTAAGTATTTTTATTAAGAATGCATTCCTTCGATAATTGGAGAGGAAGAGTTGGTAGAGATCATCTAACCAATAAATTTAGGTGGTAGAGGCGTTGGTATCAGTGATGGCGATGGTAGGGCGACCGACAGCTGGTTGGAGTAGTTTTGGTTTTGGGTATTGAGGGGGTTGGGGAAGAAAGAGATGAGAGTAGGTTGTGATTTTTTTTATTTAATAGAAGAAATGCATTATGTACAAAATGCCCTTAACTTATTTTTCAGATAAATAAATATTTTTTAAATTTTTGGGGTCAACTGAAGGTTTGTAAGGTCAAATTGACAGCAATCGATGGCAATCGTCATTTTAGACTTGAGTTGTGATTTTTTCAAAGGTTTGATACCTACATTGGCATAAATGAAATATTTGAATAAAATCTACTACTAAATGAAATGTTTCATACCGCAACTGCAATTTTCCCTTTTAGTAATCAGGTTTAAGTTTCATAACTCATAAATCAAGTTAAATTGAATATTTTAACATTAAATATAATATTACTAATTAATTATTAATTAAGCATTACTTAGCGTCATTCGCGTTAAAGCCATTATAGAGTGGAAATTCAAAGCCATTATCGACGGTGGGAGTGCTGAATCTGTTTTTCTCACTTCATTGTTTTATAAAATGTTTTAAAGTTTAAGATTTATTAAACCCTAAATCCTTACAAAAATGCAAAATGGTGTTAACAAGGAGTGTAGATTGAGAATCTCATTCAAAGAATGAAGACGATGCTAGAAAAACTCAGGATAAAAAATGAATAAATAAATAAGAATATTTCGAAAGAAGCTCCTTAAAAAAATCCAAAAATTTCAATTCCTGTGGAAAATCTATTTTCAAGAAGGTGAATCAATTCATTATTAATTTTTTTCTATTTAATACAATGTTTACATTAACTTGAGCTTACGGGTAAGTTGTATTCGAATTTTATTGGGTGATTACAATTTTCCACTATGTTAATAAATTTTTCTTTGCATTGTGACCTCCTTTTTTCGTTGTAATCGATTATTCTTTGTTTATTTTGTCATTTTTGACTTTTTTCTTTGATTGTGGCGTCATTTTTCCCTGGGATTTCGAAGATTTATAATTGTGACCTGGTTGTTGTTCGAATATTTGACCTTGTTATTACTCCATTACCTATTTGATCTTGACCTTCTGTTTATTCTATAATTTAACATAGGAATGGAAATATATAATTCTTGAAGACCAATGCTTTTTGAGATAATTAGCAACAAGCGACAAAGAATGCACTTACAAATTTTATATCAAAATTGAACGATGCAAAAAATGAGATATTGACAATACATGTTTCTCCTACTTTACGGATTTTTACGATATTGTTGTTCAACTGCAATTGATTCATTTTTTTAGGTTAAGGTAAAGTAACTAAACCCCGAGGAGATGTGGTTCAAGGTTGCCAGAAGATTTATTAGATTCTCATTGCCTGAGTTTTGCTTAGTTGCAGGACTTCTATATGTTGGAGACAGAGATAGAACGAAGTGTGAATCATTGCCATTAAAGAATAATGATATATAAACATGTTTCTGCAGTTTCAGGTGTTCCAGATTATGATGTTGTGAAGCTTGGTATATCTTACCTAATCACATCGTATTTGTACTCTACTTTACACAAGAAAGTGGTTAAGAATTACTTCTTTGCATTTATTGAAGGTTTCGATATCATAGAGATATACCCATGGGAGAAGGCATTGTTTGACACATCTCTAGGTTCTCTGAAGGAGGGATTGAGTAATAAAGTTAGCCATTATCGACTTGAAGGTTCTCGAATTGCGTTTCAAGTTTGTTTGTATGAATCGATACCTAGCTTGAAAATGGATCCGACACCACAAGGATAAAAAGCAAGTATCCTCGTATCATGAATTGGAGCATGAGAAAGCACCCATCGACTGCTATGTTGAAGGAAGAGGTCTTCTATCACGAAAGCATTTTATTATAAATTTGTGACTGGTATAGCTGTAACATTAACTACCAAATTTGATTTACCATGCTAAATGTTTTTAATACTATTTGACTAGTAGATTGAAATAAATGACCAATCGAGGGTTTATTTGTTGAAGTATAGAAAGTAGCACGATAGTCTCTTTAATGATTCAGTTGCATCACCTAGAATCATCTTCAACATTTCACAAGATCTCCAAGCCTTTACATAATTAACAACCACTCCATATGTATGTAAGATGTCATTTGATATGTTAGTACGAGTGTATATAGTCCGTGAAGATGTATACGTACACTTTTTAATGGAACAGGACACTCGTCGATAAGACTCCCACACAATATTCGTCCCCCACCTCCATATTCTTAAACATTTCTGTTTTTCCCAATCTTGATGATTTTGAATGTCCATTTCCAATCAAGTTGTGAAGACCTGAAAACATATTCTTTCTTCTTTGGTCTTATGACCATAAACTCAAACACATTTTGTATTGCATAGCTAAGCTCATTTGTATTACTCCTTTGTTGTGGAAGACCTTGTCCTAAAGTACTTCTCTCGCATCCGCAGTAGATAAAATTGCGATCATTGTATCAAAAATTTTATTTTCATACGTCAAATGCTGCTTCGTATATTTTAGTTGCCAAGTTATGCAAAAAATACAATTTGCGAGTTGATTGTACTGAAACTAGATTAGACTCCATATATGGAATTCCGTCGCAACTTTTTCTAGTTTCTATAGTAACAATATTAATGTACAGAGGATAACTCGAAGGATCTGCATTTACTTTTTTAGCTTCAAATAGAAAAAAACACATTTTTTTCACTCAGCAACTTGACAGGAGGCAACATTTTATTCAACACGTATTTCATTCTACAACTTCAATAGAATCCAAAACATATTTGGACATTATAATTTTTGAAATATCGAAGTTCGACCCAACTAAACCTAAAGGTGGGGTGAAGTGATTTATGTAGAATTTAAGTTTACCAATATTTGCAGAAGATAAATAATACCAATAACTGATGACGGAAAAAAACCCTTTATGGCATAAAAAAACTCCAAGCTCAAGCCAATAAAATCCACTAAAGACAAATTGACTTACAATATGATCCAAACTCGACTAACTCTTAGTACTCTCTGACCTCCTGACTGTAAACGCCAAGGCACTCCTGGACTGTGTGCTCCTACAACATCTTCGACCTCTGAAATTGCCTATCTCTTGTGGATCACCAAGAATTCATAGTTCTTTTCCAATTGGAACTCCGGTCACTTTTTTGAATCTTCAGCACTCTCTGATAGATATTTAAGAAGTGGGTGGTTTTGTGTTTTGAGAATTGAAATTTTGATGTTTTCAATGTGTGGTTGATAAATCTCAATATCCCTTCTCTTGCACTTATCAAGTCCATACTATTTAACACTCCTATGGAAGGGATTTTTGGGAAGCTCACAACTAGGTCACTTTCACTTGATTGATAGATTCTGCTGCGCATCACATGCACAAATTTTTCGCCCGTGTCATATAAGTCTGCACTACCCCTTGATATAAAGCCAAATTCATGTATGCCCTTCTACATGGTGATTCCATAGACTTACCTTCTTTCATCTTTAACTATATTATGCGTATCTCAAGCAATGCTAGGACTAAGATAGGACTCCCATATGCTTGTCAAATACAATGTCTAGTTATGGGGCTTAGGGTTACCTTTTCCCACGGGGCTTGTGAGAAGGTGGCTTGGCCCATTGGTGTTGCCACTATTGACCCAATCAATGACCCGATTGGTGAAATACTTTTTGATGATCTGATCTTGCCGTCTTCTGATCATCTTCATATTCCATCGTCTTATGCTCCTGATATTCCATCCATTTCTACTTTAGCTTCCATTTCGCCATCCAATACTAATCTCATTCTTCCATCTACTTTTATTCCCATTGACCCTTCAGTAGCTCTCATGGGTTAGATGTCAGTGATGATTGAGTAGCAAGCTCGAAGTCGAGATAACTCAGCTGAGATCCACTTCTGAGTTACACAAAGTTGAGTTTGCTGCACTTCGAGGTGCAGTTGGCTACCTTCAAAGATGAGTCAGATGGATCCGATGGCATTAGGATGATGGTGATTAGTCAGATTAGATGATAGGCCCATTTGTTAGATGTGACAGAAAAGAGAATAATATTTCGATGATTAATGTTTTTGAGACATTATATTTGTGGATGCATTTTTATATCCATTCGGATGTATATTAATGATAAGTGTATTTTATACACTTATATCGATATTTGAAAATTCTTTTGACAAAATATATTCTAAATTATTTTATTTTAAGTTATATAAGTTAAACTCAATGGTCAAGAATTGGAACAAACAAAAGAAAATCAAGGAAAATGACAAAGTCCAAAGTTTGAGGACCAAATTGTAATTATTCAATAGTTGATTCAGACACAAGAACATTTCTTGAAGATTGATAGGAGACAATTAGATGGAATTAGAACTAAAAAAAAAAAAACAAAATATTATCAAAATATTATCAAAATTAATTTTCAATCACACAAGTTATATTTCGGATTTTTAGCCAAATATTGAGACCCATTTTTGGCATAGTAAACGTCCGAATTGGAAAAATTATATTTCTAAAAAAGTTATATTCCTTTGAGATAGATATCCAACTCACTTTGAATCGTCTCAATCGGATATCAGGAGAGAAAGTTATGGCCAAAACATTGACTGTTGTGTAGAGACAAAAAATTCACGTGCGAAAACAACCTTCCTTATTCAATTAGAACTTTTTTGGAAATCAATGTAGACATGTTTTATAACCAATTTTCTACTCCGACAAATACCTAATAGCAGAATACATATTGGAGACCTCTCATATACATTTTATACTCCAATATTCATCAATTATTATCATCAAAGGAGGAAAATTCGTAGTTTTTGTGAGAATTGAAGGGGATTTTCAAGCATTCTATCAAGTAAAGATTCAAACTTGATTTTTGGGCAAAGGCACAAGTGGAGATTCATCAAGAAATCATTGAAAAGATTCAAAATTTCAATATTCATCTTCAACTTCTCAATTTATAAAAAATTCGGGTTATGTCTTTTCACTTATATATGATTTCTTGTATTGTTAAGATGAGATGAACCATTGTTATGATATTTTTATTTTTTAATTAATTATTTAGACTTTAATTTAATTTGATTTGTAGATGTTTATTATCGTCTTTATGGCATTTTGAATTGTTTGATTACCACTTAAATTGTTAGATGATTTTATTATTATTGAGACAGACAATATGGTTTAAACACATTACATAAATACTATAAGGTTCGATAGAGAATATATTTATTTATTTATGCTTTATATGATTTCAATAAACTTGTTAATACATTTATCATATTTCCATATTTCATCGAGAGATAGAAGGGTCACATGAATGAAATATATTTGATCGCTATATTAACCAATATAAATGATTTCAAATTATCACTTTAATTGTTACACTAAAAATAGAATAACAAGGGGATTCGACATCTTAGCAATGCATCTCACATATTTGAAAAACACATTTACTTACTTTTATTAGTTTAATTGATAATTTAAGAATTAGTATAAAAAATCACAAAAT
>CAIGRN010079281.1:0-17803 GCA_903798345.1 Fraxinus anomala
TAACAAACACAAATAAACTAAAAATTGTTTAACTAAAAGTTATAAAAATAAAATATTTTTAAGTATTGGCTGGTTTGTTTAATTAATTTGCTAATTTGTTTAGAAAAAATTAAAATAACTTAATTAATTCAATTAAAAAAATTATTTAGATTCGATTCTTCGGTTCTTGGTCTATAATCGAGAACCGATCCAAACTCATCGGTTCTCGATTCAGATATCTGTTCGGGTATTTAACTTATTAAGAACCACTCGATTCGGTTCGGGTTCGGTTCAGGAGTTTTGTCTAGTCCTAGGTAAATCCGCAAACAACGGAATCCTTGGGGAATATAATCATTTCTCTCCGCCATTCATATGTGAGGTATTCCACTAATAAAGGCAAAATGTCTTTAAAGTACAATTAAGGAATCCTATACGTCAACTACAAAAGCAACAAAAAATGAGGCTCAAAAGCTCTTGGAAATATTATTGCTATAGTTGAATAAGTACCTCGAGGATTAATTAGAAATTGATGACTCTATCGAGAATGCGAGCAAAGCTCATAGTACACATCGGAAGTGGTAGTGGTTGAAGAGTTGAAAGCTTTTTCGTAGCTTAGGATGCAAACAAAACACTCAAAATCGGCAAAGAATTGTGAGAACCTATGAAATGCATGCTAAAAAACTTCATAGTCACAAACCTAGATGTGTTTTATTGGAAACATGCGGACGTGATAGGAATTGATCCCAAAGTTGTCTGCCATGCCTTAAATCTCGATCCAAAGATCAAGTCTAAAATAAAAGGCATTGACCAATGAGTGCTGCAAAATATGATGTACTAAAAATTGATGTGGATAAGCTATTAGAAAATGGTATTATACGTGAAACTCGCTATCCAGTATGGGAATACATTTCGATCCTAATACTGAAGAGTAACGAAAAATGGCGTAACTGTCAAGATTTTACAGACTTGAATAAAGCATGTCCAAAATACAGTTTCCAGCTCCCCTGAATTGATGAGCTAGGAGATGCTACTACAAGACATGAGTTGCTAAGTTTCATAAATGCATATTCGAGATATAATCAAATCCTTATGTGTGGGCCGACGAGGAACATACCGCATTCATAACAGATGAGGACTATATTGTTACAAAGTAATGCCGTTTGAGCTAAAAAAATGCGAGGCAACATACCAAAAGTTAGTAAACAAAATGTTTGCAAAGCAAATCGAGAAAAAGATGGAGGTATACATCAATGATATACTAGTAAAAGGCCTTCAAGCTGCATACCATTTGAATCACTTAGAAGAGGATTTCAATGTACTGCGAAAATACAAGATGAAACTCAATTAGCTCAAATCCGCATTCAAGTTAAAATCTTAAAAGTTCCTTGAATATATGGTCAATCAGTGAGATATCAAAGCGAACCTTGACAAAATTTAGGCCCTTATAAAAATGCGACCCCCTTCTAAACTAAAAGAAGTACAATGTTTACAAAGGCGAGTAGTTTCCCTAAGTAGGTTTGTATCTCGAGCAATGGACAAATGCTCGCCTTTGTCCAAGTGCTAAAGGGAGGAAATAAGTTCGAATTGAGTGGTGAATGCGAACAAGCGTTCCAAGCCCTAAAAGACCACTTAGGAAAGCACCCCTATTAGCTAAACTCAAAAACAGAGAAAAGTTACTATTATATTTAACAATATCAAAAGAGGCAATCAACTTGGAATAAGTAAGAGGATGAGCAACAACAATTACCAATATACTATGTGAGTAAAGCCTTGTAAGGAACAAAGACAAGGTATCTAGACATGGAATAGTTACGGCATTGTGAAAGTTGTGACCCTATTTTCAGAGTCATAGTATCGAAGTATTAACAAACTTCCACTCAAACAAGTATTGAAAAAGCCTAGCACGTCATGAAGTTTAATGAAATGGGCAATAGAGTTGGGGCAGTTTGAAATAAATTATAAATGACATTCAGCAATCAAAGTACAAGCATTAGCTGATTCATTGTAGAACTGTCTAATATCCCAATTTTAGAAGAAGAGCCTAAATAGGGAAAGTGAAAGCTGTCAATAAAACACTGAAGAATATCCTAAAAAGGAAGTTTGATTCAGAGAAGGGATTATGGCGGACGAGTTACCATGAATCTTATGGACATGCCGAACCACTACAAACCTCCAATAGAAAAAGCCCTTTTCCCTAGCATATGGGATGGAGACCATGGTACTATAGAAGTGGGTATAAGTTCGACAAGAATAATAGGGTATGACAAAGAACAAAATGAAGAATCTATAGATGCGAGCCTGGACCTCTTAGAAAAAAGGAGAAATGATGGTCCGGAAGAAAGTGTTCGTTACAGACAAAGAAATGAGCTCTAGTTTGCTAGATCAAAAGTAGAAAGGACCATATTCTGTAATCGACGTTGTAGGAGTTGGAACATATAAGCTTGCAGGAAAAGATAGCGACCTCTTAAGCATCCATGGAATGACATGTACTTAAGAAAGTATTATCAATAAAATAAGAACCACTTATTGCAAACTCAATAAAATTGATCGCGAAAGTTCTTTTCTTTTATACGAAGCCATTCAAGTTGATTTAAAATCTACTGCACAAATTGAAAGCAAAGTTGAACAAACGTTTGCAAAGCAAGAGTGTACCAAAATAAAGTCTTTTATTAATCAAAAGGAAAGCTAGAAAGCAAGTAGTACTCACAAGCTATATCTATGCGATGTAAGAACTACTAGTTGTAAGACTCGCTATGAGAAGTGACAGTTACTACGGAAGGCATATCCCACGAATTCAATCACTTTGCACAACCCTTATCCCCACAAAGGTTCATAGAGTTAAATGATGAGGAAGTGATGGAAAATAAATTCAAATCCCTTGCCCAAAGTAGCCTCCAGAAGTTGACCGGAGTTTGTCGGGAAGGAAATGCATGAGAGTTTATCACAATATCTAGAATTATTCCTTGCATAATGACTCCTCACAATTGCATATCTGAGGAAGATGCAAGAAGCTGAAAAGAAATGACATGAGCTCTTTGTGGATACAATCATAGTCCCTAGAGGTCCACATGGATCTAAAAATCTTATGTCCCCATCCCAACTTTTGAACCACATTTGACGGAATTAGAACTGCATATGTGGAGTTATAGTATGGCAAGAGGAACGTTAGGGCAATTCTGGAATTCTATTTGGTCACATGAGTTAGTAATGTAATATTCAAGAGTAACACATCAAGAAAATACAGTGGAATCTAAAAGGAAGATGGAAAATGATTATGACAGAAAGATAAAATCCATTGGGAATAGGAAATTTTTCCTTGGAATCAACTGTCAACAAAGTATCAGAGCGCATTAAATGGTCAAGAAGAATGGAAATTAATGATAACATAGCACATATACATATAGCGTTAGAAGAAGCCTATCGTAGCCCTAGAATCCTAAATGACTTGTTCATCTAAAACAACACGCAATCTTAACCGACGAATATGAAGGACAGATGATGAACGATTAAGAATATAATGGGAATAAGTAAAAAGTATCTCTTGGAACCACATAGAAGCCGACTCCATTGATGTTAGCAACTGTCCATTTGTCCCGTGCATTAATTGTTAAGTATGACATTCAAGATAACCCATCAATGAAGTTCATGACTCTAGAATGGTAGATCTGAAAAAGTCCTAAATTTATTATAAATAATAAAATCGGACTTGTGAGACTATTTGTTAGCTCTCGAAGGGCCAATCCACGAACCAAGTTAAATACCGACAAAGCAGAGAAAGCAAATGCTCGCATAAAAATGACGAATCGTCCTCCATATTCAAACTGGCTACAGGTTGTCAACAGGGGTACGTGGGAAAAGTGGGTACAGTGTGGCCATTAAAGAGTCTCCACCTATCATCCTTTCCAAAATGACCAGATTACCCTAATGTTTGAAGAGAAATTTATAAATACCCTCTTATTCAAAGAAGAAATCATGCAACTCAAATATCTTCATCTCAAATAGTTATTTCTCTTTTTGTTCTAGTTGAAGTATATATATTAGTGAATTTACGAAGTGAAACTCATACTTAGGTGAGAGAATTTGTTGATTGTATTTATATTTGATTTTCAATTGTAACTGTTTTATCAATAAAATGCTTGATCGAATTTTTACCATCAACATATGTATTGATCGAATTATATTTTAAATTTGAATCCTAGAAATTCATATAAATTATTAGGGTTGGACATGGTCCGATTCAATTCAGTTTTAAAGAAATTGAATTGAACCAAAATTTTTGAATATTTAGTAAGTGGAACCGTTATGTTCAAATGAAATTATGGATTCAATTCCATTCGATTCCGTATCATAATTAAATATTAATTTTTACAAAATAATGTAGTCCAATTTAAAAATATATAAATAATAAGTTGTCTAATAAAATACATTTATCAATGTATACAAATTACCAAAAAGTAAATAATAACACTAAAATATTGAGGATTCCATATATATATATATATATATGTATCACATGACATGAGAATCAATTTTTAGACCATTATAGCCCTACTACCTACGTGGCCTATTACAATTCTAGCCCTACTACCTACATGAAATATTACAATCCAATTGTTTATTCACATGCATGTATAATAATAATTAACATTTATTTATACTTTGTAGATTCTAGAGGCTATTCCATGTTCACTTTATATATTTTGTGAGCTATTCAATTATTCTATGAGTGCTAAAATTCAATTATTTATTTATGTACATGTATAATAATTAACATTTATTTATTTATAGATATATAAAATATCACATCGATTTTTCAAGTTCATGTACACTTTATATATTTTTGAAGCCATTCGATTATTCTAGAAGTAAATAAATTTTTTATTGCATGTAATTATCTAGAAAATATACTAAAACATTTATGTAAATGTATGCATGTATAAATATATTTTGAATACATTTACCTAAATAAATGCATGAGAGAGAGAAAGAGTTTTCAGTCTTCAGCCATTATTTTCTTCTTCAAATCTCGATAACTCTCTCTCCTTTTGTACTCTTCATCTACCCTTCTTTCTCTATATTTGATTCTATGGTTGAGATTGCTTCTTCGTTTAATCGTGCAACTGGAGATTGGTTTTCAATCTTTCTTTACGTATGTTAACTGAAAAATTAAGTGCATTTTGCCTTAAAGCATTCCATAATTAATCTGGTGTGAAAGTATGTGTATGCCTACACACCTATAAAGCACAAATGTGGATTTGTGTACTTACAGCTCTCTCTCTCTCTCTGTAACAGTGGTGTAAATCTGTAATTATTCGTATGCATTGTTCATAGTTTTAGCGTGTTTAACAGTGGAGTTCCATCATTTTGGGGATCACAGTTTATGTTAGCCGTGGATCTATCCTTTTGCTGTAAGTAATGTATACAAGGTAAATAGTTGTAATTTTTCAAGATTATTCTAGCTCTTGAAATTTAGTGCGAAATTTTTATATTTGGTAAAAAAGATGTCAAATAGAAGTTGAAAATTTTGGCCTTTAACTTTTGCCCATTGCTACAAGATTTATTGCTAACTTTTGATCTGTTCAAGTACCGCTTCGCTATGTTTTAAATTACTTTGCTTGATATTATTTTTGTAATTGAGTTGAGAGAGAGATGTGGGTCCCCCATCTTTTCATATTAGAAAAGAGCGGTATACTGATATTAACATGGTATGCTTGCAAATAATTTGATTGACTAGAGCGATGAAAATTAACATGGTATACTTGGAGCATGTTCTAAACTTAAAAGCAGCACCACTTTTTGGCAGCTTATCCAAAGTTCTTCAACTCTGCGCTCTGAGTCCAAGTAAGCTCTCAATTATTTCATTAATTTACCTTTAAACTGTCAATTGATTATTTTCGATTTTTTTGATCTGGTTTTCCTTTTTGTTCTATCTAAATTGCAGTTATTTTATTGTTTAAATTTAAAATTACCTAACTCGTAAAGAAGAGAATTGCATACTGATGCTCTCTATGAACTTTTGAGCTTCGAATATTGCTTTATGGTATAAGCATCTTTCAATTATGGATTGTAAATTGCCTGTTGAATTTTAAACCACTCCTGTCTAATAGGATTCTTAAATGACTTGTGATAGTAATATCATATTGCCATTTTCTAGGCTTTTAACAATGCTTCAATCCCTCCTGCTACCCAATCAACTTTCCCTTACATATTTACTGTGAGAAAATTTTATAGGCAAGTGTAGCCATATGGTGGAAGTTATTCTGGTTTATTCTGCACTGAGTATATGTAAATTTCATGAACTGGCCAATTTTTCCTTTATCTTCTAGACCGGTACATTTGAATTGGTTGGCACAATTGTGTATGAGATTGATTAGAATCCATACCAGATCACGTTCTAAAATGGAACAATTGAAGTTACTAGGGCAAGTGGCCTACTCAGTGTTGAGTCTGTTTTGTTCTGCCTTGGAACTGCCCTTCTTGGTCTTATTGGATTTTGGATACGTGGCCAGATAAAGAATTTCTCAAAGGTGACTGCATATTCCCGTTCTTATATATTATTCTTTTTCAAGCAAGGGGAAAAAAACAAAGAGGTTCATCAAGGTCCGATTTTTTCTTTTCCATTTTTTTGGCGACTGTAAAAAGAAAAAATAGTGTGCTAATGCTTATGTTTGCTTAGTTTGTCATTTATATAACAATAATAATAAATTATTTTGATAGTTTGCCTACAATTATTATTTATCCTGCATTTCTATTTTGGTTTAACTTATTAATGCTATTTTTTTTTTCAAAGTTCTGTTATACACCTGATCAGTAAATGCAACTATTCTAACATATGTTATTTAGATTTCTAATGTGTATCTTTATCTAATATTAAACTTCAAGCTCTATGTCATGCACTAACAGAATAAAAAATTAACATTATACATAATATGTATGTATGGATTGTATATATAGAATTAGGGAGGTGGAGTGGGAGGTACATGCTTGTAAAAACGTATGTCTTACAAGATCACGTTCCTTTGTCCTACTTTTGGGTTTAGAAGAACATCATCATGCATACAAGAATCACATTCATTTCTTTATATGATTAAAACAAAATTCATTCACAAATATTACTAATATTTATACTGAAAACCTTCTATTCAAACACTAAAATCATAGATATTTTAACAATTTAATACTGATGTTGAAAAATTCATCATGTTCTGCATAAATACTTATATGTAAGCATTTTTTTAGAAGTTCAAGTAATTTATAATTAAATAACTTCAATTCTTTCCATTATTTAAATGCATATGAAGTATAATCTATCGTTATAAGTCACTACTCTAATCAATAACTCTTTAAATTTTTTTTGATTTTCTAATGTTAATTCATAGGAAATAATTTCTTTAATATGGATAACCAAAGTAAAAGAACGAGAGCAACAATTGAGGCCGTTGACAGAACTTTTCAAGATATCATGAACAATTTTGAACCGTTTGGGTGTAAAGTAATGGTATTTGGGGGAGATTTTCGCCAAGTTCTTCCAGTTGTGCCGTGAGCAACAAGATAACAAATAATTAATAAAAGTTTGATACGATCATATCTCTGGGAAATAATGCAGAAACTACAATTGAGGAAGAATAAGAGAGCTCAAAATGATCATCAATTCGCGGAATACTTGATCAATATCGGCAATGGACTAGAACCAATTATGGGAGAAGACTTCGTCTTACTTCCAAAAGACATAGTACTTTCATCCGACGACAACAACTCTCGAGAGCTCAATTTAATCAACACTATCTTCTCAGAACTAGCAAATAATGCAGAATCATCAAAATATATAACACAAAGAGCAATTATTTTCACTACAAAAGAAAACGTTGATCTGATAAATGAAAGTATGATTGATCTTTTTTCAGGTGAAACTAAAGAGTTTCTCAGTTATGATATAGCAGTAGATGACACAAATAATTACTATCCACTAGAGTTTCTCAACACATTACTTCCAAATGGAGTTCCACCTCATCGATTATTATTAAAAATAAATTGTCCGATAATGCTCTTGCGGAATCTAGATCCTTCAAATGGTCTCTGCAATGGGAGTAGAATGGTTTGTCATCAATTCAGTAGACATGTTATCCATGCAGAGGTAAATGCTGGACAACACTCTGGCAAACACGTATTCATTCCGAGTATACCATTGAGTCCTACAAATTATGAAAGATATCCATTCAATTTCATACGAAAACATTTTTCTGTTCGTCTCTATTTTGTAATGACAACCAATATGGCCCAAAGACAGACAATACCTCATGTCGAAATATATATTCAACAACATGTATTCTCTTGCACGGACAATTATTCATTGCACTTTCAAGGAAAATTTCTATGGCAACTACAAAGATTTTAGTTAAATTAGATACTCCTGATTACACAAAAAATATAGTGTACAAAGAGATTCTCATTGATTAAAAAGTTCATTTCACAACTTTTTTTAAATACACACATCTTCATATATTACTTTTACAATCCTTATAAACAGGAACATATCTAAGATCATACTACAAGCTGAGTTAATATATATAAAAAAATTACACGTGAAATTTTTTTTTACATCATTTTTTTTAACACCAAAAAGATAAAAGTGGGTTGAAGACTGGACCAGGCTATAACCTGGCACAGTCTCCCACGACATCCGTCTCTACTTATAATACATTTCAGAATAACGTGCAACACACGTATACTTTTTACTAGTGTGTGTGTGTCTATATATATGTTTATATATATAATTTAGAACTTATAGAAATAAAATATTTTTGAGTGTGGTTAATACTTACCAACCATTTAAAATAATCATTAATTGATGACTTGTAATGCTAAGAATTTCTACAATAAATAATTTCAAAAACACAATTAACGAATATAAATAAACAAAAACTTGTCCAACTAATAAGATTTAATATAACAAAAAATTAAAAAGATTTGATTATTGTTCAGTTCTTCGATCTAGAATCTAAAATCGAACCAAACTCGTCGGTTCTCGATTTTGGTACCCATTCAAGTATTTAACTTAAGAAGATTCGATTCGAAAGTTTTGTGCAACCCTATGAATTATTCAAAAGTTTATAAAAGTTTTAAAATAATATTTAAAGAAGTTTACAATTCCATTAAATTCATACAAATCTATAAAATTTCATAAATTCCACAAAAAAACCCCGTTATTTAAAAAAGTCTATAAATCTTTTTAAAAATTTCAATGGAATACATTACTAAATTTGACTTTGGTTACAAACGCCTGGTAATAAAATATATGGAGAGTGCACAAGTATCATCCACAAAACATAACCCGCGGTTTATTAAAGAAGAATGATCCTCTACTAGAGAGACCCGCTGTGTATCGTCCTTGCTCTCCCAGTGAAAAACTATGAGATTGTGCGTGACCCTTCCTCATAGACCATGATGGATTCAGGCTGATCGTCTAACTGTTGTCGAGGCATAGTCTAGCCAACTCCTCTGGATTCATTGCTATCATAGACAAGAAAATCTCATTCACGAGGAACCGCGGTTAGGGTTGCAGAGAAAATTTGTATATTGCGGCAATTATCGATTACATTTTATTCATTCAATTCAGGTAATTTTTTTCTTCGAATTGAATTAATCTTTACCTTACTATAATGTGCAAATTTTGATCCGAGGTATTTGTGATTGGTTCAATTTCATTTCTTATTTTTGGGTACAAAGCTAGATTTCGGGCTTTCAGATTAATATGGAACTTGATAATAAGGAATTTTATGAAATTTCATTCTTATGTTTTGGCTGATTTGTTGTGACAGGATTAATTAATTGAATGCAGTAAAATCAAAATGTTGCAGATTCTTGTGTCCATTATGTAGTTGCGGGAATTTATACACGATGATCAGAATTCCCTGTAGACGACTGTACCATGTATCAATAAAAAATGCTAATTCTCTTAGATTTTTCAGTCATTGGACCTTATTAGGAAATTCAGTTTCACCTAAAACGACATTCTACATTGCACTTTTTATTATGCGTGCATTCATGGCTGTCTCTGAAGCTGCATTGGTTAGATGTGGGGATTTACCAAGGACATCTTTCAGATCTAATTGATTTTCCATGAATTCCAAGTCCCAGGCTTAATTTAAGGCAACAAAACATTGCTTCAATCTATTCATAACTTTGTCATTGTGGTCTAACCATATTTTCAACTATATATCTTTAGGAACTAGAAACAAACTCTTTTCATTGGATCACATGTTTATGCGAAACCTCAAGTGTTCGGGATTATTGACAAGTAATAGATTAAGTGATTTGAAAGTATCGTCCCACATAGAATAAATTCAATTCAGATGTACTAGTTTTGTATGGAACTTGAATTATGTACAACAAAAAAGAGTTTGATTTGATTTATGCTATATTAATATAAGAAAGTTGTAAAAGTTTGGTTTTTATCAAATTATACATGATTGTATTGAATTTTGAATCCACCTGTTATTATCTATTTCAATTCTCAATTATATAATTTAGTCATATTTATGCATTTTTGACAATTGATAAAGCTAAGGTATATAATTTTCTTTTCCAAGACAAATTAAATTTATCGTAACCACGACCCGAATCTATTCCTAACTCGAATTCAAATGATTAGAATGCACTAAATTTTAGATTATCTATATTATTGCACACGTGATAAATGTTATTTTTAACATCTATTGTACAATGAGTATGCAAAATTAATCAAGAAAAGCAAGAAATACTAAACTACTAGTCTAAGAATTAAAATAAATAATAGATTCATCTTCATCCAATACGAAAACGGATCTAGCCTAGCATAATTTTATATAAATCACAAGAAAAATAATGGAAAAATATAACTCGGATCATTGAAGAATGTAAGAAATCTCGTACTTCAATTTCAAGTTTGAATTCTTCAAAATCTTGATATAATTGGCTTCAATTCTTTGCTAAGCTTTGATCTTCTCTCTCAAAATATCGAAATTCGATTTTGCTAGTGGTACATCACCATGTATATCGGGGTGTACACCCCTCTCACATGGGGTGGGACCCACTTGAATAAAAAAATATTTTACACAAGTGGGTTCCACCCGTGAGAGGGATGTACACCCTTATGTACATTTTTTGATGTACAACTAGAATTATTGATAGAAATTAGCCCTTGTTGATGAATTTTATGAGAGAGAGAGAGAGAGAGTTCTCTCAATGTTTCCCACAAGTTCTGTATTTGTAAGGGTTAAATTTAGGTCAAGAAATTGTCCCAAAATTGTTACCAATAAGAGTTTGAATCAAAAAAGGAAATTGGCTCGTCAGCAAAGAATTTGGCCTGGACGCACAAGCAGGTATAGCTTCCGCACGTGCGCAATCTTGCTGAATTGTTCTCGGTTCATGAAATTGCTGACTCGCGAGCGCACCACGGTTTTTATCGCTTCGTCTCTAAGCAGCTTTTGGTATTTTAGTCATAATTTTCTCTCCCGATATTCGATTGAGGTGATTAAAAGTTTGTTGGAAAGATAATTCAAAGGACTACAATTCTTTTAGAAATATAAATTTTCCAATTCGAACGTTTGCTACCCGAAATATGGGTCTCAATTTGAGGCAGAAAATCTAGAGCATAACCTTTTTAGTTGGAAATTGATTTGTGAAAATATTTCAACTATATTTCACTCATTTGACCTCTAATTGCATCTAGTTGATNTATAATTCAGACATTAGCTATCCAAAAAACGTGTTTCAAGTTGAGGCTAAAAATTAGGAGTATATGTTTTTCAGTTGAAAATTGATTTGTGAAAATATTTCAACTATATTTCACTCATTTGACCTCTAATTGCATCTAGTTGATCATATGTGATCTTCAATCATCATTTTATGGTTCGAATCAACTATTGAATGTTTACACTTTGGTCCCCAAACTTTGAATTTCTTTCGTTTTTGCCCTTTTTCATTCCTTTCTTTCAATTCCACCAATCTGCCTCGATTTTTACCTAACAAACAAAATTAACATCTAATTAAGTCATAAGTCATCAAAATTTATTGCAATTAATCTCATTTAATGCCCCCCACATAAGTGTATATCATCACACATCAAAGTAATCTAGATTGATTCAATTATGTTTCACTTTCCACTGCTTTACTGATCAATCAATCAAGATCTATCGCTATTCTCCTTAGGGTTGTTATTACTCAAATCTGTTATTTCTCTTTGAAGTCTATCAAATCAGCTTCTGGTTACTAATAACTAAGGGCAAAGTTTCAGATATGACGTTTGATATTAGGCTGTGACACTCATTTGTCAAACCAACCCATGCCGTGTCTATATATGGCATCCATCATGCATAAATTGTGTTTTTGAGTTACCTTGAAGATCCATATAGATATCCATTGGGAGGAAAAAATTTGTTTTTACTCACGCTCAAAACTAAATGTTGAACATTTTGGAATCATTGATATGCTAAAGTTTGGGAGGGTTTGTTGCTGGGATGGGTAAGTTTTTAAAATTGAGTTCAAGAAAATGCATGTGTAAATCATACAGTGTACAAGTCAATGATATAAATGTAGGGGACAGTTACTTCAAATCTAGAGTGTTGCTTTGAATTGGAAATATTAGATCCTGCAATTTTGTGTGAGTACATTTTGTTAACCAAGTCCAATTTTGAGCTTTTCAAGAAATTAATGTATGCACAACTTCATTCTCCATTGCTGTTAGCAAGGAATCACACAAGCTCTTTCTTTATGTACAAGGAAGAGCATGCTTGCCTTACCCTGCTATTTATGCTCTATTGATCCCTTGTCATTACATCAAAATGGTGCCTGACACGATTATCTGCTGAAACTCAATTACAACAGCAACAACAAACTGCACATTATTCTAAATAAACTTGAAACTGGTTACATGAGTCCTTTTGTCCTCTCTCTATTCGACCAACACGGTCAGTTGATATGACCAGTCGAATCAAACTTTATGGCGTAACCAAACTGGTTCTATGAGAAGCAGGGCTTACAAGTTCCATAAGTATATATAAATTATAAACTTATGAATATCACCTTATTTATTTTGTAAACTAAGCGCTATAACAATTTTCCTGCATTCATCAAACACTTTTTACTTGTTAAGATCACGTTAAAACAATTTGTTAAATATAAGTACCTACCATGCATAAACACTTCAGACTATAAGAGGGGTTAATCCAAACTAATTGTTTTTCTCATCTTTATGAAATCGCTCCATAATCTTCAATTTTGAAATCCAGATGCTTCTAGTGTAGAACTTTTTTTTTTTATCTTCAATAAAGTTTGGCCGTTTCCCAAGATCTACTGTGTTCTATTGAATAATTTCTCGAAATAACAGTGAAATATTACTTTTTAGTTTCTATCCTTAGTACATTTATTTAACTTGGTTTTGATCTCTACTCTCTTTTCCCTTTCATGATATATCTTGTAATCTTAGTTCCAAGATAATCATTTAACTTCTCATAAGTTCCTTCCTAGGACTACTGAATTACCTTTTTGATTTCCTATTTTGCTAGCTTATATTTCGTAAAAGCCTCCACACATTTTCCTTAACTTCCATTCAAACCTTCTAGTTCAACAATCAGGTTCTTTATTAGGTAGGTTTTACCTTTAAATTTTTCTACAACTTTCTTTGCTAGGTTCCTAGACAATGTTTGAGCCTCGGGTAGCTATGTTAACGAGCCGAGCCCAAAAAAAAAAGCTCAGGCTCAACTCGATCTTTTTTGGGCCCGAGCCGAGCCGAGCAGAGCAAAGCCCGGCCAAAAAAATGAGGCTCGGCCGGCTAGTATATTACCTGTGTGGCCCAGCCCAGCCGGGCTCGGGCCAATGCCCCAAAATGGGGCCCGGCCCGAGCCTCGGCTCGGTGCAACCGAGCCCGAGCCGGGCCTGGCTCGGGCTTTTTCCGAGTCGAGCTCGAGTCGGCGAACTTTTTTGCCATCCCTAGGAGAAATTTTTTTTTTGTAATAGTGTTTTTTTTTTTAAAATGTGTGTTTAAAAAATACTGAAAAGTTTTGGATTTACGTGCAAAATTATTTTATTCAGAGAATATGTGATTGTAAATGATTTTGAAGAAAAATGAATTTTTAGATAATGGGGCTCAAACGGAGGCCTAATGAAATAAGTAACTTAATTCCATAGTAAGTTATCGTTCCATTTAAATCTCACCTTCCTTTCTTCACAAATTTATCCTTGAAAGTGACTTGTATTGATCTTACTGGTTCACTATTTACTTTTTAGACTCAAAACCTTTTGTGCCACCTTTTCATTTCTAGGTAATCACATTAACCAACATAGGCTATGATGGCAGTTGGCTCTAACTAGGCATAAACTTTACAATCCCAGCTCAACAAAACATCCATCTTCAACAAAGATTAAGGAGAGCTTTTGAAAAGTTAAAAGCTGCTTCTAAAACTAAGAAGTTGCTTCTGAACTTGTTTAGATATTTTTTTCCTGTTTAGAAGAGTTTTTAGTCAAGATGGCTTTTTCATGAAGCTCTTTTGTAAAAAGCAAAAGCAAAAGCAAAAGCCATCCCATTCAAGCTCTAAATCCTTGTAAAGAAACTTTGCTCACTTCTAAAATTTTGTGAGAGTCTTTCATGTTGAAGCACGTATTCAATAAAGCACAAAATCATAAGTCACCCTAAACTCCAAATTAGTGTTATTCCACTCCTCAGGGTATTATATATACTCTTTTCATATCTCGATTTACATTATCCCCCCATTTTTGCTTTTCTCCATGCATGTATACTGAAGTTTATACCTATCAAAAAAAATGTATACTGAAGTTTATAGGTTGTATACCCAATTTTTTCCTTCTTTCTTTCCTATTCAACATCTTTTATGTAAGGTATGTTGACCTTATTCTACGCCTCAGATCTTCTATTTCTTGGATTCTTTTGGATCCCTGTATTCCAAGTTCCTACTGAAAATCTATTTCCTAAATTTACGTTTTTACCATCCCAAGATTAGCTCTCGGTGTATCCAGGTACTGTGTGTTGTGTCACTCAATGTGTATGCCCTATCTGATACTTGCCAAGTCTTCACTCTACTTGGGGTTTGATGATGTTCGTCACTGGTATTGACTGCCTAAGGAAATGATATGAAGGATGCGATAACATTGTAGGTTGGCTGTCAACTTAGTGCAACCTTCTTATATCCATCCCTGAAACTTGTTATTGGGAACATTGCCAAAGTTATTGTTTTGAAACTTGCCAAATAACTTCATCACTCTCTTGGTTGATACCCTGGCAATGCACATAGAGACGAGATAAAAAAAAATCCAATTAAAACAACATGAACATTTAAGGAACCTACTTAGATGAACAGTAACATGGTTAAACTTTCATCCTTTATGACTCTAGCTGTTCTCTCTTTTCTCAGAAACATGAATTTCCACCTTCATGGAAACTTTTGTATTGAAATTAGAAAGTATATTTCCAGTTCAGATTTACTCTTTAAGAATGAGTAATTCCAGGTAGTTCAACCCAAAAGATTCTATGTTTAGAGAGTATGAATTTATTATGTTGAAATTTGTTTGCTCAATTTTGATTAGCAACTTTCATTGCCAGTAGCTGCAAAGAAAATCGTTGTTGGATCCACAGAATTATAATACAATGGTGGAGTCAAAATCCATTGGAGACCCTGTATTTACAAAGGAGATCCGACCTACTGGTAAACATGCTGAGATTTCTGACGCCGGAAAACTCATGCTCGAGTGTTTGCCGTCACCTTCTGATCACCAATCTCCCAAAAGTACTTCTGGGAATGGCCATATCGTCTATTTTCGCAGAAAAGCTGAAACTGAATTAGGTAAAACAAGTTTTTGTGGCAACCAAAGTGATGCTGTTGACTGTCCACATGGAAGGAAATCTAATGACCAGGGTGAAACAACTCGACAAAATGCCGAGATAAAGGAGCCTGCAACCTGTATCTCAAATTCTATATCAGTTCAGACGGTTTCTGCATCAGGCTTGTCTGCGAAACATTGTGTTTCTCCTCGTGGAAAGTCCAATAATATCTCATCTCCAACAAATATTAGCTATGTTGGTGTTAATTCTGCCAACTCTTTGTTTCCAAAGAAAGCGAATTTTAAGCACTGGAAAGAGCGATATTGCCAATTGCAGAATTTATTAAAAATGTTGGATCAATCAGATCAAGATGATTATGTTCAAAGTATGATTTTTTGTTCTAATAAAGCAGCCTTTTGAACTTTTCTTTTTATGTGGTAACTGATTTTCTCATTTAAATTGAACAGTGCTTCGATCGCTTTCTTCAGTTGAGCTTAGCAAGCATGCTGTTGAGCTGGAGAAAAGGTCAATTCTGCTTTCCTTGGAGGAAGGTAACAAGCAGCCTCCACCCCTGCAGTTGCTTTTCTTGAATGTTTATTTTTGTGTCAATTTTAAATGAAGTAATAGATTCTGTCATGCATACACTCATTCCATATTTTAAGAGCATTTATTGTATGCCGTCCTATTTATATCTGGGAAAATGTTTCATAGGTTTTTGTGCTTTGATGCTAAATTATTGCTTGTTAAGTAATCATATTACTTTTTCCTTAAATATGGATATTAACTATGGCTTGGATTGGTTTCCGTGTCTCTTCAAAGTTGACTCCTGGAAACATTGCAAAGTCATCTAGAACGTTTCTAGTGTTTGTGTAATAAAACATACAATGAAGAGTTCATCTCGTTGCGCTAACGTATGATTGATAAGAGTGTTAAGTCCTTTGCTTTATTGAATGATTGAAAGAAGAAAAAATGGACAAGAAAGCAAGTTATGTGGGCAGAATTTTTTTTCATTTTCTTTTCTCTGAAGTACTTCCACAATTGCTTTGCCGCGAGGATATTCTTCACTTCGTGTTTGAGTGTGAGGAAAGTTTAGCAGAGCAATACCACTTATATGGGAACAAAATAAATAAATAAAGAAACAAGAACCTGGCATAGTACGTTATTGTTAGAATCTGATAAGCCTCTGACACGATACACTTATTCTAGAAGAGTCCGGAAGACTGTGAGTAGGTGATTTCCTTTGTAAAGCATAATAAGATAGTATACTGAAAATAATGTGAGCATAAACAAGCAGTGATGAGTTTTTTGAGTTTGCCCCTTTCCTTCAGAGATTCATTAGCTTGGAGCTTCTGCTGGAGTTATTCCATCTGTAAAATTACAAGTACTGTATATGGGTTGGGAGCTGGTCTATATTACTGTTTTCTATGCCTGTTGATGTCATTTCAAAGATTCTTTTTGACATTTATCATGAGTCCCATTCGTATCATAGATTTATGGTTGGGGAGTTATAATTAGCAAATATATCAAACTCTTGAAGGAAGGTTATATTGATTTCAGACACAAGCCGTAAATCCTTTGAAATTTCTCATTGTCAGCCATTTATTAATAGATATAAATTAAAAATATGAAATATCATTTTCCTGAGACTTCGAGTGTTCTCATTAGTGTCTAGCATCATCACAATCACAAGGCTCTGAGTACCCAGATCAAGGCACGTGACAATGTACTTTGTATATCCATTGAATCGAGTTGTTTTTTATGCCAGAATTGGTAAGCATTATTGGTCATCCGGTTGCTATGTAAGGTGAGGAAGAGGATAATCAAGATTTGTCAATAACTAATCAGAAAAAGTAAGAAAAGTACTTCATTTCTATGCCCCTGTTTGTTTCTCATTTTTCATCCATAAAAATGAAAAATATGACCGTTATCCATCATATTAAGCCATCAATTTTGAATTTATATCTCTTGCGTGGGACCCAATAACAACTATATTTTTCATTCTCATTCTAT